>JAJHZJ010000470.1:22013747-22171247 GCA_023548195.1 Bettongia penicillata ogilbyi
CAACAAGTGTTTGTTTATAATTGCGCATTGTCAAATATATAAGTACCTTGGTCAATACAAATAGAAACTCTAATTCTAACCCTAGCCTTGCCATTTTCATAACATTTCCTGTTGTCAAAATTTTCTCCTCTGTCTCTCTGCTTAATCGAATTTTATACATTGTGAAGACCCAGATAAAGTACCACCATCCATATGAAACAACTATGCGAATATGCTTCATAGTGTTGTTTGCCTTCATTGAACAATTTAATATGACAATAATTTTTGGTACCACTTGTAAAATATCTTTTATCTCATAATATTTTGTTAATCTCTGGAATTGTTAAGTAAACCCCTTCTGGGAAATCCAAATGAGGATGTGGACAAAATTTGCAAAGCATGAGCAATCATGGAAGAGTTCTGTGGTAGGGACTCAGCCTCTCTCCTGATGGACCTGATCATTTACTCAAAACAGCCATTCCTGTAACTCAGTCAGGTTCAGTTACTCCAGGGAACTGCTCTATTACCTATTTTTATGCTATTTTTATCATGTACTTTTTTAGTTTTTATTTTTCTTTCTTCTTCTTTTAAAGATGCTTCTATCAGGTTTATGAATACCATCTGTCAGCCCTAAAGTGACAGCCCTAAAGTCATTTAAATGGTGGAAGTTTCATTAGGTGACCTTAAGAATCCTACCAATGAAGAAATGAACTGTGATAGGAATAATATCTCAACCCCTCTCCACATGCACTACAATGTATTAAATAGTATTAAAACACTTCTTAGAACTCAATTAATTAGTTCTTTAAAATCACAGTATTGTAAATGGGGTAAATGACTCCTAAGGGCACAATAGCCCTAGACAGCTCAAAATAGTTTAATAGTAGCAAAGACAAATGCCACATCATATTAGTAACAGGTATTTGTTTATAATTTACCATTGTTAAATATATGTCTTCGACAATGTAAATAGAAAACGTAAGAAAATACCACATTTGTCTACATTTCAACAGCAAATCAATTTAAACTTTTAAAAGTGTAATTTGTAACTGCTAATTCATATACACAAATTTAAGTATGCCAATTTTTTTTTTGCAGGTTGGGAAGTCCATCTTGCTATATAAAAGAGTTCAGGTTGATACCAAGAAAAAACTTAGATGACTGCCTGGCTCTGATGTTTACTAGCTATGTGATCTGCAGCAAGTGACTAACTTCTCCACAAAAATTGTAATAATGGTACTTTTGACATGGTTGTTATAAAAAAGTATCTTATTTTAAAAAAAATTACTCATTTAAATGAGTTATTGTTATTATAAGTAGCTAAAGATTACCTAAGAGCACTATTCCCAGGTTAGTTTAGGGGTTCATGACTATTTATCAGTTTCTTTGTGGATAGAGTAATTATTCTAAAAATCAAATACTGTAATGAGTTTATAGACCTTCTTTAGGTAATTGAGTTGATTTTTTTCTTTTCAACAAAAAGGACATAATCCTTAGACATAGTTGAATAAAAGGTCTGAATTTTTAATAGGGATTGCATGCCCAAGACACTCTAGAATAGGTGAATAGAATTGAATTTAAATTTTAAATGCATTACCATGTGCCAAAAACATTACAATACAACGTGGAGAGAAGCAGAATTAATAATTGGTGCCAATGGTCACTAGCACCCAGGAATATCTTATGCTAGCTATTATAAATGACCTGTTATGAGAAAGCAAAAATGCTTTGGTTATTATTACCCCTATCATTCTATTTCTGCTTTGGTTATTATTACCCCTATCATTCTATTTCTCTTTAAATGGGGAATCCATATCACCTCAACAGTTTTCACACTTCCAGAATGTCTTCCCTTAGAGAGGCATTCACTGGGAGGATCTGATTCATTAACATTCATATAAATTACTTAAGAAACAATGTGGTCCAGTGGGGGTTCCTTAGTGTAGTTGATGATTAAAATCCTGGCTTTTCTAACAATCATGGAAGAACAGAACCTTAAAGAGAGAGTGCAACCTTAGAGAGGATTTATTTCAATCTCATATTCCATGTAAATATTTCCTTTTATAGCATTCGGAAAAAGTGGTCATCTAACTTTTGACTGAACATTTTTATTGATGGAGGGACCTCAGCTTAATGGAGGGATGCTCAATATCCAGTCCTCTGTTGTTGGATACTTCTGATAGAAATTTCTTCCTTATACTGAACTGTATTCTTCTTTCTTATGTCTAGTCAGCAGTTATAGTTCTGTATACATAGAAAGAGTCAAATCTTTCTTCCACATGAAAGCTCTTCAAATATTTAAAGATAGCTATCAAATCCCACTCAAGTTTTCTCTTCTCTTGCCTAGATATGTCATCTCTTATATCATTTATCACAAGACCTAGTTTCTGTTATTTTCACTGTTCTGTTCATCCTCCAGTTAAAGGTTCCCAAAGTGGGTGATACTGTCCCCTGGAAGAGGGTGTGTGCTGAAAGAATGGAGGTAGGGACACAGTATATTTTTAAATTATGCAAATTTCAAAAAACCATTAAAGGGTTAAAAAAGTAGATTTTTCAGAGGGGCAGTGTCTTGTTCTTTAAAAGGGCCAATTACATTTGGGAACCTCATTATGAATTCCAACTTGTCCATATGCCTTTTTAAATGTGATGGACAGAAGCTGGCAAAATACTTTGGCTATGGTATTACAGATTCATATTAGAGAGAGAGCATTTACTTCTCTGTTTCCAGAGATCATACTTTCAGTAACAACTTGTCCTTATTTTTTTTAATGGTGTTGTTTTGGCTATTAGGAAACATGTCAATTCAACCAGAAAACCAGACAAAAGAATAATATTCACACAAATTCTCCTGGGCCTAAAATAAATCAAAATGAGTCTAAACAGACAGCTCTTTCAAATAGATCCAAAAAATACACATGGACAAATCCTGACTGAGAAATCCAAAAAAAGATGTCACAGTGACTTTGCCAGCCCAGTTCTGTATGGGTAGATAGACAGAGAAGCCTGTAAGCACTAGGTGATCAGGAATATTTTATGGTGTAGAACTGGGATGCTATATATCAAATCCAGCCAAAAGGGGCCTAAGTTAGTATAAGATGCTGGAAGAGGTGAAACTGGCAGTCTCCTTGCTCACTACCTAGTTCCAGGTCACAAATACAGGGAAGAGTAAAAAGTCAACCTATATTTATTTATTAAGTATATATTATGTGCCAAGCACTGTGCCAGAAGCTAGCCATATGGACATAAAAGCGATGACATCTATGCCCTCACCTAACTAACATTATAATAAAAGGAGACAATACATGTAAAAGAGTGGTAGCCAGGAAAGATATAAGAAAGAGCAGTTAGAGTCACAAGCGAATATATTGACAGGTCTTTTTCTAAGAACAAAAACAGAGTTGTTTTGCTTATGTTTCCCAGTACTGGAAAGGGAACTGCTAAAGGTAAAGGCACATGGTTGCTGATGAAGAAAAGTCTGGTTGAAGTGAATCCAAAAAAAAGGACTGGTTAGAAGTCATAAGTAACTCAGATCGCCACCAGTCAGAAAAAAACAGGTCTCCAAGCTGGGAATCCAGAAAATGAACTAAGTCCTCCAGGGGCTGGTTTCTGCATGGGTGGCACAGTGACTGACAAGAAATCTGGAAAATCCAGTGAACCATAGTCATAGTCTAGGTCTAGGGACAGTAGGAAGCAGAGGCAATGCTTCAGCTACTGTAGTTGTCCCAAAACTGCTTTTAGAGAGCCTAGAGAAGATGAGTTTACATTCCAGTTCTTTCTTTCCATTGCCCCCAGAAAAAAGCAATGATTTTATTTACTTTCTCAGTAATCTGCTAAGCATTAAGCATAAAAGAACTGTAGCATTATTGTGACATTTGTATATGAACTCTATTGAGCAGAGAGGAAAAGAATAATGACAGCCACAGCTGACGTTTAAAAAGCAATCTATGGTTTGAAAGTTTTTTACGTCTATTACCTCATTTGATTCTTACTTCATTTTCCACATAAGGGAACTGCTTCCAAGAACGTGACTTTCCCAAAGTCACAAAAGTGATGTCCAGAAGAGTATGGATTTGAACTCAGATTTCCTGATGCAGGTTGAGGATTCCTTCCACAAAACTATGATGCCTCTCTTTATGTTGATTCCATCTATCAGTCATAAGAAATTTAGAATATCGTGAGGAATGGATAATTTCCTTTTTTAAGAAGTGGTAAAGGATTTCAAAGTGTAATAGAAAGGAGTGTTTGAAAAGGGACCAGAGAAAGTGTGAACTGATAAATGGTAACGCTACTATGAGAAAGTGGAATACAGAGAAATCTGCAATAGTCTATCTAAAAAAAGTTGAAACCCTCTCTGAATTCCTTAAAGCTAAAGATTCTATTTCACGTGTTCTGTAAGGCAATTAGTCCATCAGAATCCAAGTGAAATAAGGCATACGGTGGGGAGAAAGGCAAACATTCGAGGCATGGAGAAAAGCCTGCATGTAGGCACATTAGGTTTAACACCACGTAGTCTAATATTTCTGAGTGAATAGATCAATTCTGAAGAATCGAATTCTAGAAACATCTTAGAACCTGTTCTTTCTCATTGACCTTCCAAAAAAGACAGCACATACTTGACAACTTAAGTATAATTCTAGTGTGTATGTCTTTCTGTAGTGAGATCACTCCTGCTACATGAAACCAATATAATGATGATAATGATGATAGCAACAACCTTGTAAAACTCCTTTTAGAAAAAGCAAAATATATATTATTTATCAAGCACAGTAAGGGAAGAATATACTTATAATCCCCAAACTCTAAAATTAATTAATGAATTAAACAAAAAAAATGTCACTATCAATTCTCTAATATCATGTAAATATCTTAAGTCTTCTGAAAGCAATGCTTTCAAAAGCTTCCATAATCAATTTGATGATGTTTTACAGCAATTATTAACTCTTAGGACTCAAGGATAGATAGCGGACCCCTTTTCATGTTTCAGATTCTCATGAACTGTTGAACTCCCCAAAATTTTGTACATAATTTCCCAATAATTCTTTCTTCTCATTGAATAAGAGTGTATACAAATACACATGCTCACACACACAATTCATATATACATCTAGTCACTTTAAAAGTAAATCAGACAAAATAGCATTTTAAAACCAAATATTAAATTATCTTTACCTCTCTCATTACATTAAATACATTTATATGTACGTCAGGAAGCTTTACTTATTATTGTCTGTACTTTGTACTATATACACAATTCATTAAAACATTTTGTCTGTAAAATTTTAGGATAATAATATTGTCTGTGAAGTATTTAACAGATTAAGAAACTTTACTAAATATGCACACTCAATTTCTGATTTTTTAAGTGTGACCTGGTCTTTATGTCTGATATCAAGTTTCACATCAAAGCTTAAACTCTTAGACAATTTGCCAGTTTCAACCATAATAAGCATATAAAATATTTTGCCCTTGAAAGGAACTTTTCTGTGTTCAGCTTTACTATATACGTTAAATTCTGCACTGGCCATAAAATGTATCTTGAGAAAGTCGAAACTTAAAGATGTTAAAGTATAATCTTGTCTTTCCCAAAATTTTATTCATGGAGCAAATTATTGCAAAATACCCTACATTCTTAAGTATTTAGTAACGATCAATCATTTAATAAGCACATATTAAGTGCCTACTCTGTTCTAGATAATGTGGTAGGCGCTAGGGATTCAAAGAGAAAAGGAAGAAGTTACATTCTATTTTGATGGGGGTTGGGGGAAATACAAATTGCTGTTATTTTAACCCTTTCAGATTCTCCAGGAACCTATTTAGGGTTTTCTTGGCAAAGATAGTAAAGGGATTTGCCATTTCCTTCTCCACCTCATTGACAGATGAGGAAACTGAGGCAAACAGGGGTAAATGACTTGCCCAGGGTCACATAGCTTCAAAGTGTCCAGTTTTTAACTCAGATTTTTCTGACTTCATGTCCAATATTCTATCCACTGTGTTGCTGTAACACCAATGCAATATTCACAGTGCCTACAGCAGCCAGGAATATCCAAGCACAATTCTGAATTACAAAATACAACAGTCTCTTCACATGGAAGACAGAACCAAAGCATTTATTCAGACACCAAAAAGCCAAATCCATCGTAGTAACAAAAATCTACATGTAATAATAATGCAAAGAACAACACTATCCCCAAGGCTTCCCACAAACCAGTTCCATTAAACAAATCACAAGCAAGCCACTTAAACAAAATCACAAATAAGCCCTTTAACTCATGGTAGCCAGCAGCCTGCATTCTTCCTAGCTCTGACTAGACTCTGACCAATTTCCTCTCAGGTCTGCTCTAGCTCTGCCTATTTCTATTCCATCCTTCCTCTTCCACTTATTCAGCAAACTATTCCCACCACAGGCTCTATAGGACTCAGGCTTTCATGAGAACCAGGCAAGTCACATGGGCTTGAATGGAAAAGATCTCCCCAATTAAATTACCATTACAATCACCTAGTTACCCCCAAAAGCAGGGATACATACATACATAGATAGAAATAGATAGATAGATACAGAGAGGGAGAGAGAGAGGTACATATATATACATATAGATACATATATGTAGCTATCTATTTCTATCGAAAATACAATGGTTTTTTTGTGCGTTTTTTGTGTTGCTTTTTTTGGAGGGTAGGGGAGGTTGAAGCACTTGCAACTGGGAGAATCAGGAAAGGTCAAATGTAGGAGGTGGCAAGGGAGCTGCATTTTGAAGAAAACCAGTAATTTTAAGAAGCAGAAGAGAAAAAGAACAGCCTTCGCCTATGTATACTGGGATGATAACATACAACACTTTAATTGAAGAGTTCAACTCAGTATAGTGTCAGATAGTTGAAGTATTTGGAGCAGGCCTAGACAGTCCCACACGGAGATGTCCTACTCATGCCCAGTTTATCTAACATAGAAGCTACCATACTTGTGGGGGTGCGAGGGGTAGCCTCCTTTAATTGATCATGCAGCTGGAAGAAGAGGTTAAAGGTTCTATCTTCAAAATTGAAGACACTGAGACTTCTGTTCTTGCCGGCTTGGCCCTGTCCCTGACACAGGGGCCCCATTGATTTCCACCGTTGAGAAGAGAGTTCCCTACCAATTGGCTCTGTCACCTAGGATACGTTCTTATCAAGACTAAAAGTATTGAGAACATGAGTTTAGAGTTCAATTCCATCCAAGTCAAGAAACATTTTTAAGGGCCACAATGTGTAAGTTTCTGTGCTCATCAGCAGATCAGTCAAGAAATAAATCACTTTATATGTGCTGCTGTGCTAAGTGTAAAGAATGCAAATACAAAACCTAAAAAGTCCCTCCCCTCACAGAACTTTGTAAAATAAAGGACCCTGGCATACACAGCTGCATCTGCTGTCACAGGTTCTTAGATCTGCATTTCTAAAAGGAAAGCAACTTTTGAGGGGCCAACAATCACTTTAATCAAACACATGGGTCATTCACTTAGTTCAGGGGAAAAAGTCAATTCCCTGAACTTCAGAGAAAATACAAAGAAATCAAAAACAATGGACAGGGCTTCCAAACTGTCTGACAGTAAGTAATGTATACATCACAAATCACCAGACTGATGCAACAACCTGACAATATATATATATACATAATGACCAGAGAGAGAAATATCAACATCTGGGTTTTCAGAGCTGGGGGATAAGGAGGAGGGTCCTTTGTGGCTTCCCAGAGTCTCATCTGGCCAAACACTTCCAATCAATATGCCCACTAAAGGGTGGGAAAGATCTTTAATCACATTATTCAATCAGAGGCACGTGATTATACTAAAACAAAAAAAATGCATTATCAATACACACTTTCATTCTACTATTTCTGGTTCCATCACTGATTCATTAGATGATGATTTTGGATGTTACCATGTATCTTGTCCTCAATGATTTTCATCTCTAACACACAGATAATATCAATTTTCTAACATTCTGGGAGTTAAGATAAAGGAAAACAAAACTCCACATTCCACCCTTTTTGTTTATCACATCCTGTCCTATGTAGTTATGTAAATATCCTACCCCCATTATCTCCTTTTCCCAGCTGGATATAAGACCATTAAGTGCTCTCTGTGAAATTATTTCTTTCCATCCTCAGTGGATTTCTTGTATGTGGAGGGTCCTTCGTAAACATTAAATTGATTTGGATCAGAAAGGCTTTGAGAATAAACCAAATGATGGACAGAATCTATTATTTGAGCCTCAGGCTTGCTATATTTAGAGAGGTTCATCACCAGATGCTTGATTACTAAATGAGGAATTTCTTTTGACCCTCAGAACCCACACAAACAGTGGTTGCATTCTGCGTTAGTGGGAGTACTATTCTGTTTAATAAATTCACAGCTCTTTTGAGCTATTGAAGTATGAAACACACATGCCTAGTGTATTTGTTGTAAAGGGGGAAATTAAGTACTGATAATCCTAGAACAGCTAGAGATCTCAAGAAGTTATTTTATCTCCTCCAAGAAAAATGACACTTATCCCTCTAAAACATGGTTTAAATCTGTTGTCTAAAGAGATTCAGGGATAGATTGAATTATATGTGCACTGTGTGGAACTATTTTTAGATGTTGAGGTTCACACATGATTCTCTAAGTGTAATCCCTGGAAGAGTAAAGCACTTACAAACCTGCAAAGTCCTTTATATATTATCTCGCTTGATGCTAATATACACATAAATCCGATATGGTCATATCAGGAAAGCCACAGGAAAACTGGTTTTCTGAAGCTGAATAGTGGAAGCATTGCATGATTAAAAGGGCAGTGATGTGTTTAATCTTGGACAAGTCATAATATCTTAGGATCCCAGTTTTTTCAGTGGCAAAAGTGAAGGCTTAATAAGCCCTAAGAACCCTTCCTCCTCTTAAATTCTGTGCCCCTATGGGCAAAGTAAATGAATAATTTAAAAAATGAACCAAGGTTAGTTTGACAATTTTAGCAAATAACCACAAATAAGCAAATGATGATTCAGTTTTTAAACTCTATTTGTAAAAGGCTAAAAATAGTTCTTTTTCCACGACAATATAACGTAAGGGACATTAGGCTTCAAACCTTGATAATGCTAGAAGTTTTCTCATATAAAAGAAGAATATTAACCAGCTTTCCTTCAGGATGATATTTCACATATTTCCAAGTATTCCTTAGGAAACTTAGGTTAAAACTTCATATTTTAATAGATCTATGATATCATTGATGTGGGTACTTTACCAGGAGAGTACTGGAGCTTACTCCTACCAACTTGTTGATTGTTACATTTCCAGTGTGAGCATTGGCACCTCGGAAACTGGCAAATGCTACAAATCAGCACCTAATTTATTGTTTTGTCCATTGTCTAGACTTAAGAATGTGATGTATAAAATGTTATTAAATGTAGCTTAAACTTAAAAGTGTATCCTAAGTATACTTTCATTTTTGGAGAGCTAATTGGTAAATATTTACCAGTACACCTGATACTCTCTTCTATAGCTCAGATCAGAGCCCTTTCTTGGGCTCTCATCCTGTCTGATTCTTGTTCTCATCCTCAATAACATGTAAGAGAAGGCATGAGTTTAAATCCCTACCTGATGCTCATTTCTTCTAAAACCCAGATCAATTCACTGGACTTCTTTGGGTCTCAGTTTTCTTATATAATGAGAGGACTGGGCAATGTGTTGTCTGAGATCCCTTGCAGCTTTAGATCTATGATCCTATGATTAATTACACATTCCAAAAAGTACTGCTATAAGAAGATAGTGTAGTTTCATTAAAAAGCACTGAGCTGTTAACCAAGAGATTTGAGCTCTCCTTCCAGCCAACAGTAACCCCTGAATAAATCACTGCACCTCTCTGAGGTTTCTCCTTTTTATAGCCCAATTTCTTGGAACAGTACTTGTTGCCTTCAATTTCTCATATTTCACTCTGTACTCAACCATTTGCAATCTGCTTTTCATCTCCATCATTTGAAAGAAACCTTCCTGTGTAAAGTTGTCACTGTCTATTTGTAGCTAAATCAAATCTCCTTTCCTTATCCTCATCCTTCTTGACTTTTTTTTCATGTTCTAAACCCATAACCATCTGCTAGACATTATCTATCCACCTTGGACTTCCTGACCCTGTTCTCATGGTGCTCCTTCTGCCTGTCAGACCAATTGTTTTTATTCTCTTGCAACTTTATCATACATATTTGTTTCTCAGTGTATCAGTATATATAATAGTCTTTCCTAGACTGTTTCCTTTCCTCTCTTTATATTCTCTTTCTGTAATACCAATGCCTTAGAATTAAGATTATCTGTGGAAATCTCAAATATGTATATCTTCTAGCCATATTTTTCTCCCAAACTCTAGTCTTATATTTTAGACTGCCCATGAAATACTTCTAGACATCTCTGACTCAAAATGTCTAAACACATTTTGCTATATTCTTTTCCTCAAGCCCACCCCTTTTCCTAATTTCTCTAATTCTGCCTATTGCTTTCATAGTCTCTCTGGTTTGCAACTCTTCACTCTCATTCATATATAATCAGATGTCAAATCTTATTGACTCTACCTCCTTGACATCTCTCTCTTCCATCCTCTTCCCTACATTTATACCACAATCCTGATAGCCCATGCTTTTATTACCTCCTAGCTGGACTACTGCAATAACCTTCAAGCTCCCCTCCCCATCTCGTATCCTCTTCTCTCCGATCTTTCTTCCACTAAGTTAATATATTGATATTCATAAAGCACAGCTTTTGCCATGTGATTCCTCTACTCAAGAAGCTTCATTGGTTCCCTGTTAATTTCATAAAATACAAATTCTCCCTTTTACCTTTCAAATTTAAAGCATAATCTGGCTCCAACCTCTCTTTCCAGCCTGATTGAACCCTAACATCTTTCATACACAAATTTCTCCAGTCAGCTGGTACTTGTCTTTCTTCCTGAAAATAGTCTAATTCATAAAGCTGTCCTCTATACCTCAAATACTGTCCCTCCTCACCTCTGCCTCTTGGAATCCCTGTCTTCCTTCAAGATTCAACTCAAAGGCTACCTCCTTTTAAGAGACTTTTCCTGATGTCCCTAGTTATTTCCCGTCCATCACTGTATATTTAAATATATACTTAAATCCACATATGGAATACTCATACTTACAATTTTTATACTTTATGAATATAATTCATAAGATTTCAAAGATATTTTGCTTTATAAAATATATTTATAGTTATTATGTAAACATTTAAATGTGTGTATAGGTATATATATATATGTATACATATATCTATATCTCTACATCTGTGTGTATGTGTGTGTATATGTGTGTGCCCTGTACTTACACATGAGCATAGGCTCAGAGGATTATAGATTTAGAGCTGGGAGTGACCTTGGAGGTCAATCCCCTCATTTTATAGATGAGAAAATTCATGAAAGTCATAGAGCTTGTAAGTGGCAATTAGGATTCAAACCCAAGTCCTCTGACATTAAATCTGGCACATTTTCAAGAATATTATGCTTTTTTCCACCCTTCCCTCCTCTAATGTGACTGGGGGCTAAGAAAAGGTGAGAAGGTGGGAAGAAAGCAAATATGTTTGGTGTTTAGAGCCCAAGGTGCTTCATGCACATGTGAGAACCCTCTAGTAGGACAGGGGCCCCTTAAAAGCAACTGTCTCATTTTTGTATTTGTTATCCTAGTTTTTAGCACAGTGCTTGGCACATAGTAAGTATTTAATAAATGCATATTGAAGCAATTGTAGTGACAACAATAAAAATCACTAAAACCTAACAAACTTGCAACATCATTGCGGTTCTTTATTTCAAGCATTCTGTATTTAACATTCTCCTGTTTGTTTTATACTTTCCGTTACAGATTCATTTTCTTATTCTAGATCATCATCTTTGCATTTTTGTTTCCTAATTTGTTGATACCTATTCACCCTTTTATTAGTCCTTAAAATATCATAGGTTTCTTTATTTTTTTAATTTTTTCTCATTCTTTTGAGTCATTTATCTTAAAATACCACAAAGAACATAAAGTATATTTTTACTTTCTGCATTTAAAATTTTTAAATTGATTTAAGAATATGAAACAGATTTTCACATGTGCTAAATGATCAGAATTTTACTTTCTCAATTTCACATTGCTGTATTTTTTTTAACTCCTCTACTCTTCATTTGACAAGTCTGAAGTCTGGATTCAATAATCTAAATAAAGAATGTGACTCTAGTCAAGGGTTCACTACAAAAAACTCAGAATAAGAGGATTTCAGCCAAATGCCTATAGTCATTAATCTACAACAAGAAAAAAAGGACACAAGAAAATCCCTTGCCTCGAAATATTCTTTATTTCTCATTATGCCCATCCTGCATATTGTAAATAGGCACAGCAGGGCCATTTAAAATCCTCCATTTGAATGCAAAGTTCCAGATGTCAAGTTTAGAAAATCTCAAAGATGTTCGTTTTCTCCACTTGTTTATCCCCCTTACAGTACAAAGTTCCCTTATGATTTTACAACTCCCATGATTTGAACAGTTTCTTTTCTCTGCCTTTGGAACACTTTTTTTTTTTCAAATAAGCATCTCAAAGTTGACCTCAGAATTAACTGAAAATTCAGACTTGATGACTTGTGGAGTCTTGGAATATATTTAGCAGGAAAATTTCTCCTTTGTTAAAAAAAAAGGTAAAAAATTAACTTATGAAAATGTAAGATAATCCAAATAATTCATACATAACTTATTTTATATTGACATATTTTATATTTATATTTTGCCTCTTCCATGTTGAATCAATTGAGCCTCAAAGAACCATTATTTCTATAAGTAGTTTGATTGGATAAAGACTGGTAAAAGTTTAAAACTTCACTTTCTTGTAACAGACTATACACTGCATTTTATCCCCAGGTCCAGGGACTCCTCAAAGAAGAAATCTTTATATTTCATTTTAGGCTGGATCTCTCTCTCTCTCTCTCTCTCTCTCTCTCTCTCTCTCTCTCTCTCTGTCTCTGTGTATGTGTGTGTGTGTGTGTGTGTGTGTGTGTGTGTGTGTGTGTGTGTGTGTGTATCTTCCCTCCAGGATATACTTGGGTAAGATGATAACTAACTTGGAAGTTCAGTATTTCATTCTAGTCTTTCCATTACCTCAACATGGAAGGGTGTGAGAAACTTGAAAAGATAACACACAACTTTGTCTACATTAAGAATCTTGTGTAAGTTGTCAGTAATTTTCAAAATGAAGTTATATTGGCATATATATTATCATGATGCTAATTCAGAGCCCCAGGAGGCTCTCCTCCAGGATGGTGAAATTCATGATTCTTCAATATCTACCTTTAACTCAACACAGATTGAGACGTATTGCTCACATGCCAAACTGTCACAAATCTAATGCAAACAATGGCAAGTGAAGAGTAAGGTGCAATACTAACCACTGCATATATCTCCATGTTTGGTTTTTTTCTTTATGTTCAAAGAATTATATACTTCACTGTTCTTTCTATGTCAGGTATGTCACAAATCTGTCAAACAAATTTGATACTGCTCTGAAGAAGTTTATTGTCTTAATCCTATACATCTCTCCCTGGTTGGAGTAGAAGAACAGAACAAGAGAGGTAACAGGTATTGCCTTATAAACACCAAAATTCCAGTGTAGCAAAGGAGAAAGAAGTGATGAAGGCATGTACCTATCTCTTCTTTATCTCTTTGACCATAACTGCTTCCAAAAGAAAGGGTTTTCAGGGATCAGATGTGAAGGCATAGAACCTAACTAAAAAGTCAGACTTGGCTGTCTTTATTAGTTAGACTGAACTGGACTGAGTGAGCTGAGATTGATAACCTAACAACTCATTTCAGGCATTTGTCAAGGTATGTATATCACAGATTTTCAGTGGTACCACAAGCTCCTACCAGAAACCTAGAAAAAAGCAATTGTAGAAGTGGCATTTATTTCTGTTGTTTTCCAGTCTTCCCTTGTGGTCTATTCTCTCCCATCTCTTGCCTTCTGTCTCCTTGTTGCTTCTCACCCCATTCCAGAGAATTGCTCTCCCTCTGACTTTTTCCAAAGTTCCCACTGAACTTAGTCTTCAAATTTTACCCTCTCTCATTCTAACCCAAACAAAGCTTTTGTCAGACTGTAAACTCTCAGCGCAGAAATTGTATCTTTTTTTAACCTCCCTTATGTCCAGAGTTTAGCACAGTTCACTAAAACATATAGACTCTGCTCAATAAATACTCATTAAATTGAAGTGAACTGAGTTTAATTGAACCCAACTGATTTAATTTTGGGTCTTGAAGTGATGCTGCTTTCCTTGTCTTTGTAGTGGCAAGAAGTCAAGCGTGGAGATAGTCTTTATATGCTGAAAGTAATTATACGCTAATTATTTTTTCTCAAATTAATGCTATTTCCTCCTCTAACCAAGGTTATTGTTGAAGTCTATAAGAGAGAGGGCAATGAACAGTGAAATAGGAGAGATGGGCTCTAGCCCCTGTTCTGCCATTAAATTACTAAGTAACTTTAGACAGGAACAGCTAGGTAATGGAGTGGTTAAAGTGTTGGACTTGGAGTCAAGAAGTCTCATCTTGAATTCTAATCTGTCCTCAGGTACTTATTAGCTATATGACCCTGAGCAAGTCATTTAATTCTGTTTGTATTAGTTTCCTCATCAATAAAATGAACTGGAGAAGGAAATGGCAAACCACTCCAGCATCTTTGCCAATAAAACCCCAAATGGGGTCTTGAAGAGTCAGACTCAGCTGAAAATCACTGAAAAACAACAAAATCCTTAGGCAATTCACTATGACCCTGAGATTCCTTACCTGTGTGAATCCCTTCATATTTCAAAAAGTTAAAGGGTTCTCTATTTCTTGTTAGATCCTTTAGCCTTGAGACATTGCAGCTAACTTTTAGGACTCTCAAATTAGAGTACTCTGGATTCTGCTAATGTGAAATCAGATTTTAAAAAGGAACATTTTTTAGATCCTCACTGAGGTTTATTTCTTGTTTCTTTTTCTCTCCTTTTAGGTCTGTTTTCACATGCTATTTATATTCATAAATCAGGCTCTTTTGGAAGGACCTCTTTGCTTCCAAGATGCTGATTTTTCTTTCTATACTTTCAGTATCAGAATTATCACCCACCTTTCTAGTCACAGAGAAGTTCCAGTCCTCTCTTCCTACAGTACCTCGGAGAATCTATTTTTGGTTTTAGTGACTCACTCTTTCCCTTTACTCTCATTGCTTCTGATGCTAGAAGCATATGTCATTACCTAATATTACCCAACCTCAAGAAACAAAGCTGTGACCTAAGACACAGCAGGCTCCGTTTCTCAAAGCTGTGACACTTTCAGGGGGAAAAGACAACAATCTGCTGGAAAGAATCATTGAAGCTCACACTTTTAACTTGATCGTCACAGAGTGGAGAGTATTAGAGACAAGAAACTTAATGACTAAGATTTCTTTTGTTTCCTTTTTAGGTTCACTCTTTCACCAATTCAAATTCAGGGACTTTGAACAAAATCACACCAGTTATCTCAGCTGACATAAGGGACTCTTGCCATGACTATAAAATATTTTGGCAGACATCACTATCATTTTGTTGGAAATTAAGGTGGTGAAGAATTATTTTTCTAGATCATTTTCTTTTTTAATTAGCAATTTCAAAGCATAAAAAAGTATGACTGTCATGTAAATATGCTATAATATAATGCATTACCACATGAGCTTGAACATGTCTAGGATCAGAATAGCATGCCTGACACATAATTACCTCGATTTTATCTCTTTTTTTAAACATGAGTTCTTTCTCCTGACATCAGTGTTATAAAGAGGCCCTACTTTGTATCTGAGTTTATCCTCAAGTATGGAAGCACTGGTCTCATTTTGAAGTTCTTGAGACTGAAAGACTGAAAGTAATACATCAAAAATAAATGTCAAAAATAAGTTGTCTACATATTTAAAGATAAATCTACATATATACAGATCTATATAAGTTTCAGTTGAATTTTATATGACATCAAGATGCCATTTTTTTCTCTTATGTTGTTCTATACATTATATATGCAATCTCTTGTATGTCCAAGTTTGGGTCAATTTCCCTAAAGAACAGTTCTATGATACTGCTTCAGAAGGCTCAGTGGAGAGACTACTGGCCTTAGAGCAAGGAAGACCTGAATTCAAACCCCACCTTAGCCACTTACTAGTTGTGTAATCTTGAGCAAATTATTTAGCCGCCATTTGACTCAATTTCCTCATGAGTAAAACAGAAATACTAATAGCATCTAATACTCAGGGTTGTTTTGAAGATCAAATGAGATACTATTTGTAAAAAGTGCTTAGCACAGTCTGACACATAGTAGGTGCTAAATAAGCAATAGCAATAATAAATTTATTAATATTTATATTAATAATTTTAATAATTCTTAGGTTTAGAAAGATATAACTAACTCCTGATTGTTTGAGAGAAAGCTGAGCCATGACCCTACATGACTTAGATGAAGAAAGAAGACATTTATTTATTCAGATGGCTAGAGGACTTTAAGAGAAGCAGACTCTGGGGTTACAAGTGCTTTAAGTGGAATTTGCTACAAAGAAATCCTAATTAAACAAGTTCTAGGGAAAATAGTTATCTTTAAAGATAATATCAATCTCACTAAACCAAGTAAACTGTCTATGAGAAAGAAAGAAATATGGATATGTGATAAATTGATGAACTTGCTACGATAAGGTTGTTGAATTCCAATTTAGGTAGCAAGATGTTGTCTTGAACAGATGAACAATTTACTTTTTCATCCCTTCAATTCATCTTTTCCATTTATGATGCACAAAAACAAGAGCTCACCAAAAGACAGAGGACAACACACTTGTAGTGATAGGGTGGAATCTTTAAGAATGAGCTGTAAAAATAAGGAACAACATAAGAGTTATAACATCTAAAATCTCCCTGGGCTATATCCTTCCTGTGGCCTGGGTCAAGTTCAGACTAAAATATTTCATAGATGTTATTCTGGTTTGACTGTAATCAAATGAAATATCAGAGCTATATCATTCTTCTGAGGTTTGAACATAGCTTTTCTACATTTCTTCTTAGATTTTAATTCCTTTATTTTTCCTTTTTTATTTTAAAATTTCTCTCATTTACTTTTAGCACTTCCCCTCATTATTCACTTTTCTTTCCTTTTATTAAAGTACATTTTATGGTGATGCTTTTTCTTTTGGTTGAGGTTCTTTCCCTTTCCTTTGATGACCTAAGCAATCTTCCACTGAAACTTTTAGGTCAAGGTGAGAAGCAGTTAGAGAATCTCAGTGGTTGTCATGACTACCTTGCAGCTTCTAAATATTGAGTGACCACACTGGTGATAATCCTTGATGTTTCTCTCTCCCTAATACTCTATTCAATCACATGCAAAGACTCATTATTCCTACTGTCCATCTACAAAATCTTCTATGTCCGTTCCCTCTCTCCACATACATAATGACCACTCCGGTTTGCACCCTTATTGCTTCTTCACTGGATTGTTATAAAAGCTTACTAATTAGTTTTTCAGCTGTTTATCTATCTTCTTTCCAATCCATCCCCCATACAGCTGCCAAAATAATCTTACAGAAGCAATGGTTTTATCATGTCACTCTCCTACTCTAAAACCTTCAGCAGCTTATGATTCCTTCCAAGATGAAATACAACTCCTCAACTGGCATTAATGGTCTTGAGACTCTTAACAATGTGGCTCCAGGAACGTTTCCAGTCCTGTTTCATAGTTCTCTATTTCGCAAATTCTAGGACCTTGTGAAATTGGCTACTAGCTTTCCTGAAACTCACTATTCAATTTCTTGCCTCTTTACCTTTGTACAAACTGCTCCCCACACCTAGAATACCCTCCTTCCTCATGTCTTCCTTTTAGCATTTGGTCTTATGTTTCCTTCAAGTCTCAGCTGAGTTGCCCTTTCTCACTCAAAACTTTTTCAGATTCTCCTTACTCACTGAAACAAAATCTAACCAGCGTGAAACAAAACTTAAGATTCTAAGAGTAGACCAGGTCTGTCATTTTATATGTGAGGAGTTTAAGATTCAGAGAGAGTAAACAAGTTTCTCACTATTACACTGGTAATAAAGGGAAGTTTGAACTTAAAATTAGACTCCTAGTTTAGCCCTATCCAGCATACAACACTGTACTTTGCCTCATCAGACTTATCTGTTTTGTATTTTGTATCCTCAATTCAAATGTAAATTACCTAAAGACAGGGAGTATTTTAAATTTTTGTCTTTGTCACTAGCTAACACAATGCCTCCTACCTACCAGAGTGTCTTGCACATAGTCAATGTCTATCAAATGTTGATTGAATTGAATTAGTCCCTAGTTAGATCTTGGAGCTAGGCAGCTGAAAAAGAAGGGTGAAGTTTCGTTGAACTCAAATATCTAAGAATACTCTTTGAAGATTACAACGCCCTAGCACAGTACTTAGAGTAGAATGCTATCAACTATTATTTAATTATGACTGAATTGAGGTAAATAAACGCTAGGATTCTTTCCAGCTCTAAAATTTTGTGAACTGTTTCTATTGACAAATTATAAAGAATAAACAGATAGCTGACCTCAGAGTCAGGAAAATCAGAGTTTAAGCTTTATTTCTGACACATACAGGCTGTGCAAGCCTGGAAAAGACAGTTAAGTTCTCAATGCCCCCAGGAAATTCTCTAAAACCATACCATACAGAACAATTGCCAAAGGGGGCATCATTAGAAAAAATTTTCTTTCTAGGGAGTTCCCTCCATCAGAGAGATGTCCAACATGGAGTCTGCAGTTCATAACACTGTGGAGTCCAGCCTGAGCTACATTAAAATGTTTTGGGAAAATATTTAATAAAATAAATAAAAATACAATAAAATATAGATAATGACAAAAGGTGTGGGCTTTTCCCCCCTAAGTCAATATGAATCAATAGGGATTCATATGTCATGTTTAATGACCTTTTTTTTCTATTTGATTTTGATATCATTGTGCTATATCCATGAAAACACAGGTCTGGAGAATTTTTTTTTAAGATTCTATTAGTCTTTAGTAGTTAAGAACTTTAACTGATTGATTCATTGTTCTTTTCATAATATATGGTAATGGCTTGACTCCATGTAAAACCACTTTGATTCAGTGGAACCTTTCTCTAAACCCCAAACATGAACTAGATCAGGGAGACTAGAGGAGGATACAAAGGCAAATTCAGTTTTTCCCATTTTATGTCAATCTTGAGAGTCAGGGAGTCTTCAGGAGAGTGGAAATTATAGCAGAAACTCTATTATGGTCTACCCATTCCTATGAGCCTGAGGGTGAGATAACTCCATAACATGCTGTTGTGTTCTAATAAAAAAGAGATTTATAAAGAATGATGATGTAAAAATAAAACACAAAAAAGTGTGACACACAGGAAATAGCAATCAGAAGCAGACAATTCTCTTCCTCTTCGTAGTCGTCTGATTTCCAAGTGAAGTACCTAGGCCTCCAAATGAGCAATGACCTAAACTAAGCATTAGCTAGAGATAGGGTCAAATTAGACAAATCAGTTTTGTCTCTGTCCATTAATTTATTCTTTTGTTAATTAGATTACAAGAGCTGTTTAGAAAATGGGCAATTAAACATTGTCAATTACAAAACAATATTTTCTCAGTTACTGAGTCCAAAATTCACTGAGGTTAGACTTCAGCTCCAATTATAGCTGCTAACTGATTTTGCAGACCATGTGTTTAATTTGGAGGACATAATAGCAAGTCTGAAGAGTTATATAATTCAAGATGACATGAGTTTTAAGGTAAGTCATTACCAGGTAAACTGTCTCCTTTACATTATAAGAATTCTCAGATATACTGAAGCTTTCTCAATAGATATGCATATAAAAATATGTGATATATATTTGAGTATGTGACTATGTGCTTTTCTATATCTATCTATCTATGTATATTAGATACAACGTACAAATACAACAATACATATAAGTACAAATAAAATATATGGATAGGGATAGAATTAGGGCCTGCAATTATTGAAACAGGAAACTTTCCAATAACAAAAGTTTCTACTAATGTAAAGCAATATCTTCTCTGTAACTTATAGTTTTGGAGAGTTGCTTACAGCACTGAAAGGTAAAAGAACTTGTCTGAAATCACACAGCATGGAGCCAGAGGGTAGAACATAAAATGTAAAACATAAAACTTCTTGCCTCCAAGGACAAGATTCTATCCATTATATCAGGGCTGCCAGATAGATGGATAGATAGATAATTAAAAGATAGATTAGACAGATGTATCTGTATATGTGTGTATTTAATTATAAATGTGTGTTCATCCTCCATTGCCAAAGAAAACCATGCCATCAGACAAATAATGACATGACTTGCGCTTGACTTTGTTTTGAGTGAGGCAGGGTTGTGCAGGTCACTAGCCTCACTTCTCCTCCAGAGCCATCTGAATCCAGTGAAAAGATATTCATCAGGATGACTACAGATGACCTAGGATGAGGCAATTGGGGTTAAGTGACTTGCCCAAGGTTACACAGCTAGTGAGTTTCAAGTGTCAGAGGTGAGATTTGAACTCAGGTCCTCCTGACTCCTGTACTGGTGCTCTATCCACAGCACCACCTACCTGCCCCTCAATCATAAATATAATGAATCTGAAAAGTAATATGAATCATGGAATGAGTGTTAGGTTTTGGAGTAATGAAAATGACATAATCTTAATTTTTGCCTCTCATATATAGTAGCTATGTGAGCACTGAGAGATCATAATCTCTCAGTACACCAGTATTTGCTCTAGGAATTTAAGTTACCAATAAATTGTCAAACTGGTTAAATATACTTGCATGATAGCTGTCCCCCATACAAATGCCAGTCAGTCGACAAGTTATTAAGTGCCTACTATGTGGTAGGCATTTTGCAAAGACCTGGGGTGGTTGGGAAGAAACAAAAAAAAAAAAAACCCTGGCATTTATATAGCATTTTAATGCTTGTAAAGTATATTACAGATATTTCCATTTATCCTTACAATAACTCTGGGAGATAGATTCTATTATTATCCCCATTTTATAGATAAGAAAACTGAAGCAGACAGCGGTTAGTAATTTACTTAGCTTCACAAAGCTAGTAAATGACTGAGGGTGGATTTGAATTCTTTTCTTCTGAACTCTAGGTCCAGCTCTCTATTACACTACCTAACCACCTTACATGACACAAGCAAAATAAAATTGCACGTAAAAAAGCATGCTAAACTAAATACAAATATATTTAAAATTATTTGAATAGCACCTATGCAGTCACTAACATGGGGATTTCTGATGAAAGAGTAAAGAAATACAGACAAGATAATACACCAGTTGTGTGAGTACATTTATAATCTATACATATATAAACATATGCATGTACGTATAGATGTGTGTACACATACACATGCATATATATATGTATATATATATATTCCTAGGAAGAACTATGTAAGTATACATCTACATGTGTGTTGACATAGAAAAGTAGGTCTATATATAGATATGTACATATGTATACATATATGTGTACATAATTCTCAAATATATATTATATATTATACATAGATATATAACATGAGTTGTATAATATACATCTATCTACAAAATTTCATAGCATACTATGCATATCAATATTATATGTATGTATATGTTGCATATGTATGCAAATTTATATAAACATTACCTATTTTTTCCCAGCATAAAGCAAATACTAAATTACTAGAATACTAGCTTGGTCTGAAAAAAGGTGATAGACTTCTTTCAAGCAGGCTTTATTACTGCCAGGCTTTATTACTTACTTAAGATGATTAACATTGACTGACAGGTGCCAACACAGGGTAGTAATTATGTAGTTCAGAGATTTTGGTTTCCCCCTGAAGCTTAGGCATATGGGGAAAAAAAAAAAACTGCTAGTGATTCTCCCTCCAAATGACAGGTCCAGTTTTTCTCTGCATGGTTGCTGGCAATCTGGAGTGCATATGCTGCCAGGATTTGTGTTATTAAAGCAAAATTTAATTTTCTCTTATTTTCTCTGGACATTCTTTAGATCTTTTACCTAAATGCAGTCTAGGAATTCCCCATAAATCTAACTGCAAAGGATACTTAAGTTCAAATACTTTTGTTTACAATATACTTTTTGCATCTCAAACCCACCAATTTGCTCCTGTCACTTTTACTAAGGGGAGTTAATAAATTAAACCTGCCAACTATGTCAGTTTGTGAATTAAAAAAAAGGTAAGTGAAAGTTTTGGGGTGATTAAACACATTTCGGTTAACATAGAATATCTTATGAAATTAGTTCACCTGTCAGGAAATTAAAATATAGTTAGCATGCAGCAAAATCACAGTCAGGCATTTTTTTTAATAAATAAAATTCACCTTGATTTTTGTTTAAATTATGAACAAAGTCTTGCTAGATTTGGCCCTTAATAATGTAAGGTAACTTGAGAATGATCATCCAAAAGGCCTCTGGGTATCATTCCCTTATTTAGGACTAGCCTGCTCAGTATCCTTGACTCACTCTGGTTTTGTGTACATCTGGATAAGAAGGGGAAAAAAAATCCATCTTTCATATACCCTCTGAACATCCAAACATAAAAAAATCCTAATATTTAATTAACTTTTATCTTTTCATTGTTGGCACCTTTTTTCCCTTTCCTATCCCCCTCCAATCAAGACCTTGCTATTCTGAAAAATAAGAAAAGTAATGACTACTTATAAAACATCCTTTTGATTTTATTGAGATATTGAACCCATTTACTCAAAGTTCTATCTGTTTTTCATAGTGCTATGGGAAAATAATCCCACAATGTTTGATAATCAATAATTATATTGATATTTATAACAATAGTAGTGGATTATTTAACACAAAAATACATTGTAAAAGTCTACACAATATACATACACATCCATAATCACTAATCTCAGAGTTAATTCTAACTTAACTCAATTCAACAAGCATTTTATTAAGCCCCAACTATGGTACTATTTTAGAGATTAGAAGCATAAAGACAAAAATGAAAAATCACTGCCTTCAAGGAGCTTACATTTTATAGAAGTCAAAAACGTATATATGCAGATTAGTCATACAAAATTAATGCACAGTAATTATATAGTAGGGGGAAGTCCTAACAACAGGGGAAATCAAAAGCGACCCCAGAAGAGGAAGTACCCAAGTGGAGCCCGAAGTGGGGCTAACAGCTCCCAGAGGCAGAGTTGATAAGGAAGAACATTCCAAGTATGGAGGACAGCCTGTGCAAAAGGACAAAAGTTGGACACAGATTGTGGTGTACTGGAAATAACATGAAGGCTATTTACAAAAGCATATGAAGGGGATATAAGGTGTTGTTCATTCTTCTTTTGCAAAGAGGGCTAATGACATCACAGGGAAATTTCTTGACTCACATGTGAACTGGATTCAAGTGAGGCAGAGCTGCACAAAGTCCTCAGTCTCATTCTCTCTTTCTGATTTACTGAAGTCTGTAGCAGGAGAGAAGTCAGAATGAGGAAGCCCTATGTACTACGCAGAGCCTGCTTCAGCCACCTTCATGGCCAGTGGAACAAACTGTTCTCATCTGATCATTCTGCCATTGAAAGGCTTCTTGTGCTTGGAGTAGACATTCCCTGACTCACCAATGGATTTGAGGTCTATCATTTACCCTCAACTGGTTTAGCATATGCTACAGATTCTTGGAGCCACCGTTTGGAGTTGGGTGAAAGGTGAACACCAAAGATGGATGAGTAGCCCTAAAGAGAACTCAGCAAGCCCTCATACCAGTGATGGTAATCCTCCCTGAATACCCCAGTGTAATCAGCCTGGAAAGATAGACTGGAATCCAAAGTCTTCAAAAGCCAATTAAAGGAGTTTGCATTTTTTTTTTCCTTCGAGGCAATAGGAAGTCGGAGTGACATGACCAGATCCATGCTTTAGTTACATCAACTTGAAAGGAGGATGGATTGAAGAGAGGAGAGACTATATGGAGGGAGATCAGTTAGAAGTCTAATAGTCCATATAGGAGATGTTTGAACTGAGGAAGGGGCTATGTGAGTGAAAGAGGACAGATGAGAAGAAAATTGTAGAGATAAGCTCAACAAGGCTTCATTATAGGAGGTATAGGAAAGGGGAGATGTAGACTGATGACCTACATGCATAGGGACCAACATATTTATATTTGAGATGAGGAGAAAAATAGGGGAATACAATTAAAATCAAAGTGGAAAAAAGATATTAGAGTTAGACAAGACTTCAGAGACCATTTAGTTTAACCCATATCTGAACAAGAATTGTTCTAAAGCAATCCATGGCAAGCTTAGAGAGTTGTCATGTAGAAAGATATTTCCTTAAGTATGCTGATAATTCAATGGATGACCTTATTCATATGGATACTCCTTCCAATAATTGAGGTCATAAACAATTCTTTGCTTCTAATCTTGTATAATTTTGTCCATGGCTTCCCATCAATTATCTATAGGAAGTAAAGTCAACATTCCTCATTTTCTTTTGCCATTATATGGATAATGATGGAGCACATTTACTGACCACAATTTATAACTCAATCTCACCAAAAAGAAGGTCCACCTTCTTTTCTACTCTTGTATGTCCCTGATAAACTACTTTAGGCTAACATATGTTCAATTCATATTTAGGACAGAATGGTCAAAGGATATGAATGAGCAATTTTCAGAGAAAGAAATTAAAGATATCTGTAGTAACAAAAAAATGTGCTGAATTACTATGGATTAGATAAATGCAAATCAAAACAACTCTGAGGTACCACATTACACATATTAGATTGGCTAACATGACAAAATAGGAAGATACTAAATGTTGGAGAAGATGTGGGAGAGTTGAAACACAAATTCATTGTTGATGGAGCTGTGAGCTGATCCAACCATTCTGGAGAGCAATTTGGAACTATCCCAAAGGGCTATAAAAATGTGCATACCCTTTGACCCAGCAATATCAGTTCTAGGGCTGTATCCCAAAGGTATCATAAAATGGGAAAAGATCTCATATGTACAAAAGTATTTATAGCAGTTTTCTTTGTGGTGGCCAAAAATTGGAAATCAAGGTGATGCCCATCAGTTGGCAAATGGCTGAACAAGTTGTGTATATGAATGTAATGGAATATTATTGTGCTATAGAAATGATGAACAGGAAGAATTCAGAGAGGTCTTGAAAGACATATATGAAATGATGCTTAGTGAAATGAGCAGAACCAGAAGAACATTCTACACAGTAACAGCCATTGTGTGCAAGGACTGTTTCTGATAGACTCTTAACCCTTCACAACAATGCAAGGACCTAAAACATTTCCAAAGGACTCGGTGAAAAATGCCATCCACATTCAAAGAAAGAACTATAGATTCAAAAAGTAGAATGAAGCAGATTTTTTCTCTTCTATTATGTTTTGTTTTGGTTTGTTTCCTCTCATGGTTTCTCCCATTGATTTTAACTCTTTTATGCAACATGACTAATATGAAAATGTGTTTAATAGGAATATATGTGTAGAACCTATATAAGACTGCATGCCATCTTGGAGAGAGAGGGGAGATGGAGGGGGAGAAAATTTAAAATATTGCCTTGAGCGATTGTTGAAAGCTGAAACCAAATAATTTAAAATGTTCAGGGATCATAGTATCACAGTGAGGATTTTGCTTAGTTGAGTTTCTTGCCATGATTTTTTAAAACTTCCCCTGACCCCATTGACTCTCAATTTTTACAAGGTCATTCGACTTATAATCTTCACTATCCTTCCTGCCAAGCTCTAACAAATGTGTTCATACTCAGTCAACATTGCGCTTCCTTACCAAATCTTTCCACTTGAAAAAGAGATCAAATGTCTGCTAGATTAGGCAATTTCTAGGTTCTTTTAGGCTCCTTGTTATGATGAATTCACATTGCTTAAACTTCTTTAGGAAATGGATATAACAGTCCTTTTCTTTGCTTTTTTTTAATCCATTTCCCAACTTCTACTGTTGGTGGCTTATTTTAAAATAGTACATTTTAATTACAAAAATTGTGCCTTCTTTTTTAATTTTTTCTGATTTGATATTGATTTAGGTCTTTATGCTCACAAACTTATAGTCTGGACATATGCAGACAGCTAATTTGACAAGTATTACCACTTTGGTAAGCAGTCATTTCATGTCCATTAAATTATAACAAATTACATATCTTATGTTGTATTTTTGGTGCTCTGTCCAATGCTTCCTGTTTCTGTTCTCAAAGAAACTATATTTAATTAGAAGGAAAGCAAGAAGGAAGGAAGGAAGAAGGATGGGAAGAAGAATAGGAAGAAGGAAGGAAGGAAGGAAGGAAGGAAGGAAGGAAGGAAGGAAGGAAGGAAGGAAGGAAGGAAGGAAGGAAGGAAGGAAGGAAGGAAGGAAGGAAGGAAAGATTAGTTTGGCATGACTTGTTTTTGATAAAGTCATATAGCTGTGATAATTACAGTTATCCCTTAGAATTATTTTTAGCAACTTTTTTGCATAATGAAGTATCAATAGTTTCAAATATTCTACTCAAAAATATAAATTTTAAATTTAATTCATTATTAGTTATGCACATAATATTTGGAAAATCACTTTGCTCCTCAGTTTGCTCTTGTGTAAACTTAG
The DNA here is from genome assembly GCA_023548195.1 of Bettongia penicillata ogilbyi. Classification (NCBI taxonomy): domain Eukaryota; kingdom Metazoa; phylum Chordata; class Mammalia; order Diprotodontia; family Potoroidae; genus Bettongia; species Bettongia penicillata. The sequence continues at coordinate 22,040,349 of JAJHZJ010000470.1, forward strand.
TGTCTTGGACCAAATAACATCAAAATTCTCTTCCAAATCTATAATTCTCTTATTAAGTCTCTGAAAAATTCAAGAATGGACATTTTTAGAGTCATTCTAGGTACAATATTTTGACTAAAGAGATATGTTCTTTCCTAAAACAGCTTCAAGGCACAGGAACAAACTAAATCACATGAATTAAAATCCCAAAATATAGATTTTATACAACTCAATACACCAAGTATCTTACATAATAACCTATAAAAATATGTAAAGCTTAAGATGCCCAGTATTTAATCTCATGGATACCCTATTAAGTAACAATAGGCAATAGTGGTCATGCAATAAATACTTGTTCAATGGAACTGAACCTGTCTAATCCCTAGAAAATTCTTTTACTCAGATTCATCAAGGCCTTGATTGTCTTAGGTAGGTGATCTATGTAGCTTTGTGTATCTGTTGTATGTGTGTACAATTTTAATTCATCTTTTTCATTTTCAATATCTTTTAATTATAACTTGTCATTATGTTGTAGCCATTTCTGAGAGTAATATACTTCTTTGCCCCCAAGAGAGATTAAAACCTATCTTATAACAGAACAAAACAATTAGATAAAAACATTTGCTACAACAATCCTATTAAAAATATGGGTCGTTGTATTCTACTTCTCAGCTTTCTTCTCTGGAACCACTGAAGGAATTAAAGTTGTTTCCTTTTAGTGATCCTATCAATGTCGTCATAGGCATCTTTACAATATTCATTTGCTTCTGTTTATTTCGTTCATAATTTCATGGAAATCTAACTCTTCTCTGCATTCCTTATTTTCCTATTTCTTACTGAATAATATTATGCTATATTCAGATAATACAGACTTTTCTCCCTCAATCATTTCCACAATGGATGGGTGCTTATTCTGTTTCCAATTCATTATTCCCAAAATGAGTACTGCAATTAATGTTTTAGCATAAAAGAGACTTTGTCTTCTGGCATTTATGCCTTGTAGTGATATCCCTAAACTATTATTTATTTTTCTCTTTTATTATCTTTTGTATCATTTGTCTTATTTTCTATCCAATTATTGTTTCCTTTAACATTTTATTTTATATCTCTTTCTTTATTTCTTTTAACTACTCCTAGAGGGGCCAGAACATTGGAGATTTTACTTAGACTTATTGCTCACTTTTCCCAGGTGTGCTCTTTTGAGTTTTTCTTAATTTGCAGTGTTTCTTTTTTTTTCACTTTCTTCCATTTGCTCATAAATTCAGCTTTAGATTTCAGGCTGGGATTTTATCCTTGAGTCAGACTCTATCCCTTCCTATACTCATGCATGATATGGGCAGGTCCTCTTTGGTTTTGGAGGGGGCTAAGAGTAGGCACCCATCTTTGCAAAAATTCCTGAATATCAACTCTATTTCCTGTCAACTCTTCCTTTTAACCTTTGGTTTTAGCCTCAGCTACTTTTTTGTGGTTTTGTTTCCTTCACCTTTTACATTCCTGTACCAGAGCTAAGTTTGTCTCGTCGTAACCCTGGGTGACCCTTAACAAGATGTTATCGATTATTCTGGTAACAGGTCTCCCATAATAGTTCAGGTGCTTTGCTTAGTGGGGCTAACTTTGTCCTTTCTCCTTCAATGATTCCTGCTGTGGTTAGGGCATAGCCTAACTGGAATTTGGGATGCCCAGGCTAATATGACTTTATGTTCCACTTTGGTTTGAGCACAGGATGCTGGTATACTGAGTAAGGCATGGGTGGCATGAGCACTGATTTAGCCCTGTATGCTGCTATGATTTGGCACAGGCTTCCAGGGCCTTGTATTAACCTGGGATTTTTCCTATTGCTGCTTAATGTGACTACCTGGGTGGTATACTTTGTGGATGCTAGTCTGTCCTGTCTACTAACACTCCAATAGGCCTGCATTGAGCCTGGGCCTTGCATTGAGAAGGCTTTGTCTGGGATAGTACTCAGGTAACCTGGCCATTGAGCTTCTTGGCCTCTATTTTGACCCTCTAATTTCTATGGGTCTGGAACTACTTACATGCTGGGCTTCTGCTTAGGCTGTCACTTTTCTTCACAAAGAGAATCTGAAGATTTTTAATGTTCTTCTTGTGCAGTTTGGGATTGGTAGGAGGAGCTTATAATCATTTATAATTAGTTTTCTTTTCAATTATTCCTTCTGGTTCATTTTTAGAGCTTTTCTTGGGTGTTTTTAGGGGATCTGGACTCTTTAATACCCTAAACCTAGCAACTTACATGAAAAATTAAAACTTTTTCCTTTAAGAAGTCTAAATTTGCCTCTTTATAATTTCCACCAACTCTTTGTAGTCGTGCCTTCTATTGTGTTTGTCATTTGTTCTCAAAGAGAATTGTGACATTAAGATGATGACATGACTTGCAGTTGACTTTGAGTGAGGGAGGCTGTGCAAGGTCACCAACCTCACCTTCTTCTTCTGAGCCATCTGGGTCCAGTGGCCTGATATTCATCAGGATAACTGGAGATGGCTCAGGATGCAATGGGAGACCCTGGCCCTTTCAGGCCACGGTCTTATCACAATCTTATTTTGAGTGAGATATACCCATTCAATGAATAGACTTCTTTAAGTTACTGAGAGGATAGCCCCTTAAAATCAAACTGGAAGGGGAAGACCCTCAGGGTTTCTGGGTAAAAAAGAAACAATTACTATTTAGTTATTAATAGTAGTTACAAGAGTGCTAAACTTGATGGTAGAAAGACCTGGATATTTAGTTATGTGACCCTGAATAAGTCACTTAAAGTCATTGAGTCTTTGTTACTTCATATGCAATAAGTAGTAACTAAATAAGTAATAAATCTAGGGCCATTTAGAATAATAAGAACAATTATAAATCATCTTCTTCTGCAAGATGGTCCTTTATGTACTTGTGACAGCAATTAGGGCCCATCCAACAATTTTTTTCTCTTTTTCAGGTGAAATAATCCTAGTTTTTTATTTTTACTTTTTCTTTCTTTTTTTTACTGGTGAATCCTAGAAAATTTTCCTTTTCTTTATTTTTAATCCATTTATTTGTTTTCAGTTTTCAATAATCACTTTCATAAGTTTTAAATTTTCTCCCCCTACCTAACTCCTCCCTCACCAAGATGTCATACCCTCTTATATGGGTTCTACACATGCTTTCTTATTAAACACATTTTCACATTAGTCACATTGCACAGAGGAATTAAAACAAATGGGAGGAACCATGAGAAAAAACAAAACAAAACATAACAAAAGAGAAAATGCTTTGCTTCATTCTGCATTCCAACTCTATAGTTCTTTCTCTGAATGTGGAAAACATATTACATCAATTTGGGAATGTTTTAGGTTCTTGCATTGCTGTGAAGGGCTAAGTCTATCAGAAACAGTCCACACACACTGTGGCTCTTACGGTGTAGAGTATTCTCTGGTTCTGCTCATTTCACTTAGCATCAATTCATATAAAACTTTTGAGGTTTTCCTGAAGTTCAAAGGTTCATCATAATGGAATAGTAATTCCATTACATTCATATACCACAGCTTGTTTAGTCATTCCCCAATTAATGGACTTGCCATCCATTTTCAGTTCTTGGCCACCACAAAAAGAGTTGCTATAAATATTTTTGTACGTGTGGGTTCTTTTCCCATTTTTATGATGTCTTTGGAATACAACTCTAGAATTGATATTGTTGGGTCAAAGGGTATGCACATTATTGTTATCCTTTGGGCATTGTTCCAAATTACTCTCCAAAATGGTTTGATCAGCTCACAGTTCCACCAACAGCAAATTAGTGTTCCAACTCTCCCACATCTTCTTCAAAATGTGTCCTTTTACTGCTTTGTCATGTTAGCCATTTGATGTGGTACCTCAGAGTGGTCTTGATTTTCATCTCTCTAATCAATAGCGATTTACAACATTTTTTCATATGACTACAGATAGCTTAATTTCTTCCACTGAAAAATGCCCATTCATATTCTTTGACTACTCAGCAATTGTGGAATGGAATTTTTACTTTTTCTAACTGATTCTTGCATGTTATGTTTTTCATTGAGATTCTGCAGTAGGAGTGCTTAAATATTAAGCAATATGCTATATTTAGTATATTTTTAAAAACAAAAAATGCATTTTTATATGTGAGTATAGATTAATGTAAACCTATTTCTATAGAATTAAAGAACAAAGATTCTTAAAAAATATTTGTAGTCATAGAAACTTACTTAGTCATCCAGAGGTGAACACAATACATGTACTAACATCAGAATTTTGTGAGTATTTGGGTATTTTATCTTGCTCTAAAACCCATTCAATGTTGGCACACCAAAAGTAATCATTAATCTGAAAGAAGAAATGTTAACAGAAGCATGCTATCAATTACAATAACTGTCTTAATAACTTACATTAAGAACCAATCAACGGAAATTGCAAATCACAACTTTCTGGCATGTTCTTGATCAGTGTACTAGTGAATTCCCTTTTTGGACTGAATGCTTTGCATTGCATTTGCAGAACAAATTCAGGGCTTCTACTTTCCACTTTTGTACTTAAAAATGATTAAAGGAATATGAAGGCATATAAAACATTCCTCACACTCTCTTAACAATTAATACTTTGATCTGTTGTCAGAAGCAAAACATCACATTGGTTTGGATTGACTTTTTCTGACCCACTTTGGTATTTCTCATATTCTTGTGTTCTCTTTCCAGTAATAATGAAACCAATGTGTGCCATCAATCAATATAAGTGGCTGAAAAGCCAATTTCTGATTCTATGGATCTTACTAGGTCTATTAGGTGTTGAAAAAGAGTTATACATTTTCTTGGGTCATACTTAGTGAACCTATGCTTGACAAGATTAGCATAAAGACAAATGCCCATCACTCTGATTTCTTTACTGGAAATTCTGACTGATGAAGTGCACTGCTTATTCCAAAAATGGTGTAAAAGATAGTCCTTTGGGAATGTACTAATTTTTAATTAGAAATGTCAATGCAATAAAAGTGAAACAAACTGCCTTTTCACATTCCAAATGTAATTGGTCCAACAATATATTCTCTAGCTGATGGGCTTTCTCAGTTTATATTTTAAGCCAAATTCAAATGGGGGGAGATCACTTCTTTCTGCCTGGCAATTGATTTTCTCATGTCAGCTTGCGATTCACTTGGCCATTTTTACTAAAATGAGAGATTCTAATGATTCTTACATGAAGGCTAAAATGAAATTAAGGCACATTGAAGCATCCTGAGGTTGCTAGGGTATTATTTTATATGATAAAAATGTATCTTTCTGCAGTCTTTATGGAGATCCAAAGTAAATTTCAGAGTATTGACAACTATGAAATAATTGCTATAAATAGAGAAACTATTGCTATGGGAAATTTCTACCAACTATTAGGAATCCAAGACTGTAAAATTGTGTTTGAGAAAATTAAATGATTTGTGTTGATAACTGGCTTCCACTTAGGTTGGAAATATCACAGCTACTCACAAAACAGACTCTCATGAGGACTCTTAGCCTTCCAACTACTCTCCTGTTTAGACTCAAGAAGAGAAAGAAGAATTTAAAAAAATATTGAATTGGATTTTTTTCAAAGCTCAGTGTTTTTTTTTTATTATGAATTAGATTCAGGATAAATTTATATTCCAAATACATTTGATGAAGTATTCTCTTTTCAAATAAAAGGTCATTCTCTATATATTTATTCTAAAATAAAATAATCATAAAAGAGCACTGGAATTTTTTCTCTTATTTTATATGCATGAGTATGGAGGTAGTTCTAACATGTAAAATGAGAAAAACTATTGCTAAAAGTCCCAGATCACTATATCAATATTTTTAGATTGCCCTTGAAATTAAGGACTAAAAATATAATTAAAAATTTTTGCTTTATTAAATATTTTCAATAATCAAGAATTTATTCTTTCTTCTCTCACACTGGGAAAAAAAGAAAATAGAAAGCCTTTGTAACAAATAAGCCTACTGAAATAAAGAAAATTCCCATGTTAGGCATTTTCAAAAAATATATGTCTCTTCTTCATTATAAGTACATCACCTCTCTGCTGTGAATGCTAGTCAATACCAATTCCTCTGGAATTATAAGTAAACATTGCACTGATAAGGGTTCATAAATTTTTTAAATTGTTCCCTTTTATAATGTTGATGTTATATTTAAAAATGTTCTCCCTCTTCACTATATCTCATTAACTAGAAATTGCTGTACCTGGGACAAGCCACCCTGTTAAGTAAAAGAGGAAGAACCCAGTGACAAACACATACTGCAGAGTCTTTAAAAATCAAATAGAATGAAGATAGATTTAACCACTCATTCTGCTTTTGTATTGTTTTTCTTTTTGATTTTGTGTCCAAATTCTGCCTTTGGGTGAAATCATACTAACTTCAAATGGAACCTTTTGTCCATCTCAGGGTAGAATTTTCCTTGGGGAGAGAGTAGAAAGGAGAGAATGCTTATTTGCAACCAAGTTTCACAAAGAGATGCCTAGTGTTGTTTTATTTTGTTGGAAAAACTCTGAAAAACAAGTTTATAAACAATCACTCAAAACATATGTAAGATAATCTATGAGGAAATGAGCGGGGTTGTAATAGAAAATAATGAATCAGAATTCCTTGTATCATTTTACCACTATTAATTACATCATGACTATACTGTGGGTGGAAGATGATGGAACTGATAGAGGGATAGTTTGGTTCTGGTGATATAAATGAGTGCTGTATAGTAGTGTCTACTAAGAAGGTCCTAGAGAACTAGCTTTAGGAAAATCTTCAAGTACCAAAGAGATGAGTTTGACTGACCTTGATTCGAGTGAAGGAGGACTATGTAAAGTCACCAGCCTCAGTTTCTCCCCCAGAGCCATCTGGATCCAGTGGCCACATAAGTATCAGGACAACTGGAGATGTCCCAGGATGCAGTGCGAGACTTTGGTCCTTTTAAGCTAAGTTCTTTCCAGGTTCTCACTTTGAATAAGGCAACACCCAACCAGTGAAAAGGTCTTTTTAAGAAGTGAATCAAAGTATGGACCTTTTAATTAAAAAAAAAAAGAAAGTAGGAAGGCACTTGAGTTTATTAACAGCGGAGTAAGCTGGTGAAACCTATGTTTTAGAAAAACCATATTGATTTCTGTGTGGGTGATGGATGATGGAATAAAAGAGAAAATGGGGAGGTGGGAGAGAGAGAAAAATTGAGAGATCTGAAGCAGAGAGACCAATTTTGAGTCTATCTCAACTGGCCAAGGGAGAGTAAATAAGGCACAAACAGTATCTGAAATCAAGGACCTCATAGTCCTAAGTTGATAGAGAGCTAACCTTGCAGGGAGGGAGATCTGGATTCATTTTCCATTTTGCCACGTATTAGCCCTCTGATAGTAGGTGTACTACTAGATTTCTCAGTGCCCAGACAAATCTTTAAGACTATAAATTGCAGAGAAAATTCAAATCTACATTGGTCAAATTCCACAACAAAGCTTCTTGAAATTATAAAATCGCAAGTGCTATAAAAAAATTCTAGATTAACAAAACCTGAGAATCAAAATTGTTATTTATCTATACTCAAATACCAGCATCAGGATTTGAACCCTTTTCATAAACTATGCCTTACTAAACTTTTGTCATTAAAAAAATGTATAACATTGTAGTTTTACCAATAATGCGAAATTAATCTTGAAAAAAAGAATTATATGTTTAAAACATTTTTTTCTTCAAAATTCTTAAGGCATTAGCTTTGACCTTTCTCTCTCACTTGCTGTTTTCCCACATTCTTTGCAGATGTTATCAATGGAGACTGGTCCAGCTGCGTATTTATATTGCTTTCATTCTAATTTGCAATCTCAAAGGAAAAAGAACTTCTTATGGCTTCTACTTGAGAAATCATACACTCCAAAAGGGATTTCTGAGAATGGTTTGACTCCTTCAAAACCTTCAAAATAAAATGATAAAGTGAATGAAAGTGAACTTTTATAATATGTGTATACATGCACATATACTTGTATGTATAATAACACTAAAGACAGATAGCTCTCCAAATATTGTCTGGCTTTGCATAACTATTTGAAACACAACCTAATGAAATCTGTGTGGGTTCACACATCTCATGTGTGCCTGATTTTTCTTAAACAGAATAGAGTTTATTCATAAGACTTGCCCAAACCCTGATGCATGACTTATACACAGTAAAATTTTCCTTCTTCCTTATTTGACTTTCTGCCATCTTCTTTGAGGCTTCTCTGTTTCCTTTATTTTGAAACAGGTAGACTTCTTTTGAGAAAGAGATTTTGATATTGACTAGCTCCATTACTTAGAAATATTTCTCAAATGACCAATTTTACTTTTCTGTCAATATTTAAATATGATTCAATCTTTATGGGAATATTTTTGCTTGTTTGCTTTGTCTGAAAAATTTGTACCACTATGCTTCTTTTTTATCTCCAGCTTACACTGATCCTATTTTTTTCTTGTCTTTAGAAAGCATTGTGGTTAGCTATCACCTCCCCCCAATGGCTTGCATCCTAAAATGACAATCACATTACTGTGATTATTTTTTCTATGAAGTAAGCTTTGACCAAAAAAAAAATGATTAATTAAAATTACATAGATTTCATTTTTACTCTTGGTGAATTTACTTAAAAAGCTTAATAGAGAAGTGTTTTTACGTTTCTTTCTGGATAGCGAGAGGTCAGCACAGAATTCCTCTTTCTTTGCCTGAGCCTTGACAAAGTTATGCATGGAGATAATGCCTCTTATATTCATAGTACTCCGAAAGGAATTCCAATACCTGGTACATATAAGGAACTCAACGAAAACCTACTTAAATAAAATTCTATCCATCAACATCTTCAAAATATAAAGGACTTTCAATTTAGTTTTATCAACTATTCATCATTTGTCAAATATCCTTTTTCTATCAACTAATCTATGGTTGTAGGGATCATAAAGCTATTATTTAAAAATTAGATCACCTTTTAATGAGGTTATCTATGTGATATCAAATTAAATAGAAAAAAATTTTCAAGAAAACGTTTGCAGAAAAAAAAGTCTTTTACTATAGTTGACTTCCCCAAGTTTTCACATTTCAACCAGTTGCTGTTGAAATAAAGTTCTGAAATGACTATTAGAGATATCATAGGACTTCTGCTGTCAACCGATTAGCCTCTTGGTGGGATTCCCTCACTGTCACTACATCATGTATTGGCTTTTCTTCAAGCATATGAGTTAAGTGCTGGCAAATTGTGCCATTTTCTAAGATTGAAGACATAGAGCATGCCTTTCAGTTCTCTTTGGGGTACTCTTTGTTGGCTTCAAATGGATGTCTAATAATAGATTTTGAAGCATGGATCTAGACTGAGAGCTGTTTCTTTGGATTCTAACATTCTAACCTTCATAAGTCATGACCGGCCATGGGAAATTCATCTATCATCCTGTGCTCTCTTCTATTAATGTTACATTTTTACAAGCACTGATGTATTTTGAATCATATCTTGCCATTTTATCATATGGTATCTTGCCTGATTCAGTACCTTAAAAGCTCATGAAACATCCTAATATGATGTTGGTACAACATATATCTCCTGCTAAAGAGTAAAGTTGTGAGCACCGTAACAAAAAAGACCTTTATTCTTAATTAAGGACTGATTTCATCTCCATGATCTTTTCACAAATACATGGTTAACCATCCAGGAGTAGCAAAGGACTTAACCAATGGAAAAGTTGTTTCTTATCAAGAGGAGTATTGGGAGAGACTACATAATGAAAGTCACAAAAGTCAGCCGAGATTTTTAGCATGGTGCCTGACCTTATATGCATGTTCTAAACAGGATTCTTGGCAGAGCTTTTCATTTTGTAAGGACATTTAAGAACATGAACCAAACTAACAGTGATGCATTACTAAGCTTAAATGAGTCAGATAGAGGACAATCACAGAATGCCAGAGTTCAGAGACCTTAGAGGTTACCTACTATAACTCATACCAAAGCAAGAATCCTCCCAACAATTCCCACCAAGTGGGGGAGGGTGGATTTCTAAACTTTCCTAAAAATCTAGTGGAGTATACTATTATCTACTAAAGCAGTCTATTACACTTTAGCATAATTGTAATTGTGAAAAAATTTTTTCCTTACATTGACATAAAAATATTACTTTCACTAGGAAAGTATCAGATAGATACTATGTTAATTAAATTTGATATTAACAGCTGCCCAATACATGGGGTCATATATTTAAAGCTTAAACAGACCTTAGAGGTTATAGAGTTTAACCCAGGGGTGGAGAACCTCTAGTCTGGAGGCCACATATGACCTTCTAGGTCCTCAAGTGCAGACTTTTAAATCCAAATTTCATAGAACAAATCCCCTTGATAAAAGGATTTGTTCTTTAAAACTTGGACTCAGTCAAAAGGCTGTACCCAAGAACCTAGAAGGCCATATATGATCTCCAGGCCACAGAATCCCCACCCCTGATCTAACCTCTAATTTTATAGAAATAGAAACTTAGTCCAATGAGGTTAAGGGATTTGCTCAAGGGCAAACAGGAAATAACTAGCAAACCTTGGCTTCAAATTCCTGTCCTCTGACAGTACTCCTGAACATTGATAGCATCATGGAACATGGATCAAAAGAAGGTAACAAATCATCACAGTATGAGCATGCAGACTTTTGTTTCCCGGAAAGTCAGGGAAGTTGCTTGGTAACTCTCCTGCATCATTTTATTATCTCTAGTGCTACCCCAATATTACTCTGTGTTATGGAGGAAATCTTTGGTTGTCCCAGTGAATCATAAACTCTGGCAAGTATGACCGCAGGAGAAAAGACTTTCTAGTACCATGGGCCTGGCAATAGACTATGTCTCTTTTGTTTTTGTCTTGACTATCGTAGCTATGCTTGGAAAGGTTCTTCACTGGTTTGGCTTGATGGTGATGATATCTTTACCAAAACCGCTCTGAAAGACCATCTTCTAGGCTTGTAGAGGGCTTTCAATATGTTCCTGGGGAGAAGGTACAAGGAAGAAAGAAGCATTGTGTCAAAGAAGATGTAATTTTATATGAGGCAACAGGCAAAGTTTCTAAGACACACATATATTTAAGAAGGGTTCTCAAACCATATAATTATCATTATTATTAATTTAAATAATTCACATTGTACCATGCTTTCAGATTACAAAGTAATTCCTCATAATTCCATTAATAAAGAGAATATTACACAATATGACACTGATTATTTTTGCAAAGCTTAGACTACACAGATTTTTCATATTTACAATATTAATTGTGCTTCTAGCTCAAAGATTTTCCCAGATTGAAAACTAGGATCCTTTGCCCATTAAAACTTGTTCTCATAAAACGATTGTTTGTAAGCTACTTTGTTTGTTTATTCCTCAGCTATTAGATGATTATTACAACCCATCTAGTATATTGGACAATGGGGAATAATCTGTTAATACCACTTTGGAAAATCCTGCTTGCTTTGAAATTCACACATTACCAGCAAGTGCAATCAAAATAATTTACTCTCATCATCTGACAAAGTGCAGCTTTAGACTAATTTGAAGGATTTAACCTCCATTTTTTTTCTCAATGGCTTGACAGCAAAATAACTCTGAATTTAGTTCTCTCCAACTCCAGGTCTCTACTTGCTGCCTATTTGTTTTGCCTTCTGAATGGTGAGTGCTAAATTCTGGAGTACTTCTCTTTAATAACCCTTCAGTTGAACATCCCTCTTCATGGTCATTAAGAGAAAATGACTGAATTAATTCAGGAGCTCACAAGTATTCATGTGAACTGGATTAAAACCACAACACTTGGGTTTCCATGTCTATTTAACAGCTGGAGGCAAAGAAATGCATAAAAATAGTCACCATTAAACTTTGGCTCTTGAAAAAGTGTCAACACAATTTTTGAGTAAAAAAATAGTCAAATAAACATTCAGCAATTAATTCCAAGGCACCTCACCTCCTGAGTTTCTTTTATTCTTTTTCTCCCCACTGATTTGGTCAAATCACCTAGATTGAAAATGGAAAAAAATAAATTGCATTAGCAAAAAATATTTAAGGGAAACAGAGTTCAGGCATATGGTAGCTTTGTTGCCACTGAAAAATAAAAGTGAGTCCTTTGGTTAGCACAACAGAGAATGAATGTGGTTCGGTATAATGTTTTTCCCATTCATCCTTTAAAGATCTGTGACTTTTGTTGACTTGGCTACCCATTCTGCTGGCACATATCAATCTCATCCTGACTTAGTTTTGAGAGTTAATGTGACTGAAACATTTATTAGCCTAAATCCAACCCAGCAATTACAAAATAGCATAGTGCACAGGCATAAAATCAGCAAGATTTGGGTTAGGACTCTACCTCACATAATTACTAGCTGTGTGACACTGGGCTAGTCATTTAACCTCTCAAGGCCATGACAGAGTTAAAGTCAACGGTCTTCTAAAGTTCCTTTCATTCATAATCTCTGACATAGGTGTTTATAATTGAAGAAATAATTCAAAATGTTCTCTGGGTACTTTAATAATCATTTTCCAAAGAGAAGAGCATAATGATAAATTATGATAAATTATCAAAATGACAAGCCCCCCCCCCGAACTCATATAGATAGAGTCTAAATTGGGATGAAAAATGAACCTAGAAATACTCTGAAAAAGGACTGCCACTTTGATTTTATAAAACCTCCTACTTTTTACATTTGAAAGTTAACTAAGAAATCATCCCTTTATTTATTAGGTTTCCATTTCATGTGAGGATAATCTTAAGTGAATTCCCTGAAAGAATATTTTTATGAAATTGATTTAGATTTAATTATTAAATGATTTGCTTTAAAATATTCTTAAATTTACCTAGGATTGAACTGAACTTATATATTTTTGAGCACTGACTGTACTACTAATTTTCAGCTACATATGAACACAAAACCATTTTACATGGAAAATAAAAATCCAAACAGCAAATTATTAAATTACTAAATGTAATAAAAACTGAATTCCCAATGGATTGAATTAATAAAGAAGTCTATGAAAAGGAAAAAAAAAAGAAAATTCTATTTTGGCTGAAATAATGAACTAACGTTTGGAAATGTGATATTTAACTCATTTTGCTGTAAACTAATATAGATATTTTGATATCTCAAAAATGACCAAGAGTGCAATCTAATGTAAGAAGGAAATGACATGATCTATCTATGTGTTCCCACGTTCTTTACAGCCAAGATATTTAGTACAAACCTTTGGGATGGTACCCACCAGGGGGAGCTATTTACATTAATAGTGAAAACAGAAAACATTTTGAAAGTTTTGTTGTTTCTGTTGTTTTAACGTACTCTTAAAGAGAATGCAAAATTTCAGATGAAAACAAATCATGCTACTTTGACTTCACTTCCTAAGAAAATAATTGTAGTAAATAAACATCTTAGCTGTAAAATATTATTGAATTAATGCTCTTGAAAAATCCCGATGAAAGGATAGCATTATTATCATTATATGGAGTATTTCCTTCTATAATGCTTAGGGTCAATAAGACATAAATATTATATGTCATATATAGTTTCATTTAGGAATTTAATCGTTTAAAATTAAAACTAAAGATGAAAGCTATTTACTGAGTAGCAAGTTTATTATTTCAGCTACAAAATAATAAATATGTATGACACTAGTTCAAATTAGAATATATAATTTGTCTTATTGCTCCTTTGATAAACATTTAATTGATTGCTATTACCTCTATCAATTGTTATCTGAATCTATCAAGAGTATGATTGGTTTTTGAAGAGTTGGTTTCATTATTGTCAGGGGATTGAATGATACATACTTGTAAGTAATTATATGCATACACATATAGATACACCTATACACACAGACTTGAGAAATTAATTCATGGTTTGGCAGTTTAGACTATGAATTTCAGCAAGGTAAAAATATTTTGGTTATTCATATATTGTTAACTGATTAATGGTTAGTGAATTACAGTAGAAAGTTTGTCAAAATTAAGAATTAGATTATTCTGTAATAACTGGATAAATATAGGTAGGATTTTCTGCTGAAAACAATAACCCAAGAAAAATACGGAGTTTTTGTAATTATTTGAAAATATGGAGAGTCTTCAAATGGAATGTCTAAGTAGTTCAGAAATAGATTATAGAACCTTTACCAATTAAAAGTTTAAATTTTATCTATGTGGGCTTTTCTTCAACAAGTGATGTTTCTCTTTGAATATGGTTCATGGTTAATCATGGCTTTCCATGATGTTGATCTCAAGGAAATATACACAATGTTATTCCTAATTTCCCCCTAAGAATTTAGATTTATTATATTGTTCAGCTTTTAATACCCTCTTATCATAATGTTACATGTTCTTACTTTTCATACCATAAATAATAAAGTTGCAGAAGTTCATAATTTGAAAACATCTTAGAAGCTTTTTTTCGGTTGGATAAATTTAATGATTTTTCCCAGATCACACCCCTAGTTAGTGATACTATTGTAAAAATATACTATCATATATTAAGAGTGATTGTATATATGAGAAAGGTATAAAGAAAAAAAATTGACATGAAAAGAATTCTTCAACTGGAATTTCAAAAGTAAATATTTCAAATGTATCATTTATTTTTTGTCTTTGCTTCCTTCTAGGAACAGAAAATCAAAGACTACTTATAGTGGAAAGAAACATACATGCTTAAATTATCATTATCAATACACTGTTTAAACATGCATCACATCATTTTTGAAATATTAGCCTTCCCTATTAAAATATTCAAACCACTTCACTGTCATATGAAAAACAATCACCATTATCCATCCCACAAGGAAATTCCTAATCTCTAAGCATAAATATCATCCTTTCCCTTCAGTCATACTTAAATGTGATAGCCAAAACTTGGATAACATTTTATTAAATTTACCTGTTTCTTTGTACACCAACACTTATTCTGATATAGCATTATATGATTAGGCAAGGTCTTTATAAAATAAGCCCAGTAATTTAATAAACAGACTTTGGCTTCTATCAAGGATTCTTTATTATCCAAGGCATTTGTGTTTTTATCAATCCCTCTTGATCCTGTGAAGGCATGTTGGGAGAGATATTGTTGAGTTTTAGAGCTTCCTTCTGGAGGTATTTTTAATACCTTGAATGGGCCTAAGAGGAAATATAGTGTAGATAATCTGCCATCTTTTCCATTTTATGTAACCATCAATGGATACAAATAACACTGGAGCAAGATCTGAATGTCACTAAAGATAGCAGACAAAATAACAGCATGGAAATACTTTGAAGACAGATTCATAGCTTCACTATTCTTGTAGTGCTTTGCAGAATTTATATTATCTAGCTACTGGATAATATATTTACATAATCTAAGAAAAGTATTTGGGAAAGAAAATTCCTCTTTGGAGAGAGACATATAGTGGAGAATAATAAATCCAGAGATTAATGATGTATTTTTGTTATCATGCTTTCATTCTGACATAGGAGGGAACCTCTTTCAAAGTATTCATAAATCTTAGATATAGAGCTAGAAGGAACATAGAGGTCATCAAGTCAACCTTTTTATTTAAGAGATGAGAAAACTGAGGCTTAGAGAAGTTGTCAAATGACTGATCCAAGATCACACAGCTAGTGACAGAGGTGAAAATTGAAACAATGCCTTCCCGACTTCTAGTCCTGTACTCTATTTCCTGTACTAGATGTCCTCTCTACTTGATTTTTTGGATATTTTT
This sequence comes from Bettongia penicillata ogilbyi, assembly GCA_023548195.1. NCBI lineage: Eukaryota > Metazoa > Chordata > Mammalia > Diprotodontia > Potoroidae > Bettongia > Bettongia penicillata. The sequence continues at coordinate 22,056,033 of JAJHZJ010000470.1, forward strand.
TATTTGGATTTATTAGCTCTTTTTACCCTTTTTAAAAGAGGTTTATTTTGAAAGCACACTTATTTCTCAGTTTAGTTAGTTAATCCTGAATGATGGAAGTGGCATAATGAGGGTACAGTAGGGACTCAATATGGAAATGAACTTCAGGGTAGATGCCTGAAGACTGACACTGAGATTGGGAAGGGTTGGGAAGGGCAGTTTTATGAACTGACAATGAATACAACTGGGGAGAGGATGATCACTATGTCTAGTAAAACTGATAAAAGGAAGATAGCAAGTCAATTAGGCTCAAATGATCTGGAGCAGTCTATACCGTTAGAATGTAGAAAATTGCCTGGGAATCATCAGTTTTGCAGATGATTTCAGGGGAAAGGTCGGAACTATTTTAATGGTCACTAACAGTCAAGGAAAGTTGCATTCATATTATGTGCGAGGCTTAGGAATGCTAGATATAGAGTCAATAGTCAGAGGTAGGATGTGAGCAAATGTACCAGCACCAATTCACAATTTTAATGCGACTGTTCAAATGGAAAACTTTAGGAGTTTGTTGTTGGAGATTGAGGAAAACTCAGAATGGGGGCATGCACCCCCATTTTATAAGGGGGCATGCATTCTCATTTTATAAGGAGCCAAAGACTGGTAAGATTGAAGTACAGTGACAAATGTTAGTGTTCTGTAAACTTTATATTTAGGTACCAGTCGGGGAACCTGCAGTCTAGTGGCTACATGTGGCCCCTAGGTCTTGGATTCAGTCAAAGGGCTTCACTTGAGGACCTAGAGTGCCAAATGTGAGCTTGAGGCTGTTGGTTCCCCACCTTTAGTTTAGAACATATTTCTGAGGTATCAGGCAAGCTGGAGATATTAGAGAGGTAATTTTTATCAGCCATACCATAACCATACCATAACCATAATTCCCAGATATTCTGGGGCAATTCCAATTTCAAGAAAATAAATTTTACTTTTACAAAGTACCAAAACATTTTTTTTCTTTGTCAGACCTTGTGTCCAATTTTGGCACAGAAAATATTGCCACTCTAACTATGAAATTCACTTCTGGGGAGTTCTTAAAGGACAAGAATTGCAATTTTAAAATTATTTCATCTAGAGACAGGGAGTATTCTCCCCACACTTTTCTCCTCCCAGCATTTTATCAAGGTCTATTCCAGGGGAAGGCAACTATGGGTAGATTATCCCAAAATTGCATACTTTGGATCTAGTTAATGCCTTCACCTCTCCATTCCTCCTCCATACACTTCTTCTAAAGTTTCATCCTACTATTTTTGGCCCTTTTCCTAACTTGCTGACATCTTCCCAAATTCTTTTGACTGGTCATTCATGATACATGCCCTAAAAGCAGATATGTATCAAAGCTCTATGCATAGTACTTTTCTGTATCAGTTCTCTAACTTGATGGTGTCATCAACACCCAAGCAAATAATGTCTCTTGGCTGATGACTTGCTCTTGGCTCTCTAGTTTCAGTCCTGTGTATCACCAGTTTCCCATCTAATGTTTTGAATCAAATAACAATTAATGTATTATTATCTTTCTCCCTCTTTCTCAAACCAACTCCTTTTTTTAATAACTTCTCTATTTCTACTGTAGATATGACTTCAACGCTCTCATTTCTCTCTGTCTCTGCCTTTCTCTCTGCCTGTCTCTGTTTTTCTCCCTCTATTTGTCTCTCTGTCTCTCTGTTTCTCTCTCTGTCTCTCTGTCTCTCTCTCTCTGTTTGTCTCTCTGTCTCTCTGTCTCTCTGTCTCTCTCTCTCTCTCTCTCTCTCTCTCTCTCTCTCTCTCTCTCTCTCTCTGTCTCTCTCTCTCATGAAAAATCTGAGAAATAGAATTCCCAGGTAACTAATCATTTATTAATTAGGCCAGATAATAACCAATAAATTGATGGTCAGTGTTTTCTCTCAAAAACCAAAGAAAAAAACACAGAGAGTCTGAAAGTTTTAAATAATCTTTGAAAGGGAATTCCCTTAACCACTGAAGATCAACCCTTATTGGTAGACATTTATTGAGGAAGTGTGCTAGAAGTCTTTAGCTCCTCCTGCTGAGAAGTTGGCTTTGTCATGAGGATTAGGGCTAATTTGAATCAGTCATGTCTTTCAGAGGCTGACCTTCCACAGGAGCTGGGTCTCAATAAAGAAACAGAAGAGAAAAACCTAGATCCCAATCTCATAAGTGGTTATTAATATAACAGTAAAACAATAGCTGCTCTCATCTCTGTCTCTCTTTCTCCCCCTTTTTAAAAATCAGCTGACAAATTTACTATTTGCACTTCCACAGTATCTCTCACATGCATGTCCTTCCCTCTGCTTACATAGCTACCATTCTAGTGAATGCCTTCACCTCTCATTTGGACTATTATACCTCATCCACTACACCGACTTTCCTAAAGCACTGATGTCACCTCCTCCCATCCCATCCCCTACTCAAAAGCTTTAATGTCTTCCCATTACTTGTAGGACCAAATGCAAACTCATCTGTCATTTAAGGCTTTTCATAGCCTGGCCTCATCCTACCTTCAGAGTACCAGTAAGTGTTATTCAATTAACAGCCACAATAGTAGAACTATTACTCGTATTGCTACTATTACGACTTCTGTTACTATTAACTCTGGTATTGGGCAAGTCGTCTAATATTGTGCCTCAGTTTCTGTAGGCATACAATGAAGAAATAATGGCACCTACACCACAGGATTGCTGTGAAGATCAAAGGAGATGGTATTTGTAAATATGGCTTATAGTAGGCACTATAGGGATGCTAACTAGAAACACTAATATTCATTTATTAATATTAATAATAGTAACTGGCTTTCACACGATAAAATGCCATATGCTGCAGTAGAATACAATATTAGACAATTGTAATTGCAATATCATTCAATTGTAGTTATTAGCCATTAAAAAATAAATACAAATGCTAACAATTCACATTTATATGCAATAGATGGGATATTTTACATTCATATCATGTTATGTATATTATATTAAGGATAATTAATAATAATAGCCAGCATTTATATATCACTTAATGATTTATAAAGCACTTTACACATTTTAACTTATTTCATCCTCACAATAAAACTGTGAGGAAGTTAGCATTATTTTCTTTATTTCACAGATGAGGGCAACTAGGTGGTGAAGTGGATAGAGTGCCAGGCTTGGAGTCAGGGAGACTCATCTTCCTGAGTTCAAATCTGACCTCAGACATGTACTAGATGTGTGACCGTGGGCAAGTCATTTAACCCTGTTTGCCTCAGTCTTCTTATATGCAAAGTGAGTTGGAGAAGGAAATGGCAAGCCACTCCAGTATCTTTTGCCAGGAAAACTACGAATGGGGTCACAAAGAGTTGGACATAACCTTAAAATGACTGAACTGAATAGATGAAGAAACTGAAACACAAGGAGATTGAGTAACTTGCCTAGTTTCAGATAGTGTCTGATGAATGTGTGTTCATCCTTCATTGTCAAAAAAGACCACGCCATCAGAGAAATAATGAATTGACTTGCACTTGACTTTGATTTGAGAGAGGGAGGGCTGTGCAAGTCACCAGCTTCACTTCTCTTCCAGAGCCATCTGAATCCAGTGACCAGATCTTCATCAGAATGGCTGAGGATAACCCAGGATGAGGCAATTGGAGTTAAGTGACTTGCCCAAGGTCACACAGCTAGTGAATGTCAAGTGTCTGAGGTGAGATTTGAACTCAGGTCCTCCTGACTCCTGCACTGGTGTTCCATCTACTGCATCACTTAGCTGCCCCAGTGTCTGAGGTAGGTATTCTTTGCTTCGAGTACCACTCTCTACACACTGTACAGTCTGGCTGACACAAAACTCTCTTATCCATCTTCAATGACTTCCTTGCTGTTCTCCACATACACCATTCCTATCTCTGTTACTGTGCCTTTACATTGGCTATGCTCCCATTCCTTGAACACACTGATTTCTTCTATCCCCTTTTTGAAATCATTGCTTTTCTTCAACACTCAACTCTAAGACCACCTCTTCATGAGGTCTTTCCTCTTTTCTGGTCCCTCCCAGCTGCTAGCATCTTCCCCAGAAAGGTAACTGTGTCTCTATTGCACAAATCTACATATGTACATGTTAACTCCCTTGTTTGGATAGAAAACACATTGGAAAAGAGTCTGTTCCACTTTTTTTTTTTTTTTTTGTATCTCCAGCTGCTAGTAGATTGCATGGACCATAGTAGATACACAATGAAGGTTTGTTGGTTGCTTGATTGAGTGGCTGATACAGGCTCAAATACCAAATGGTCACTATTTTTTGATGAACAGTTTCTGGTCACCAAGTAATTTTATTTACTACAAAAAAATGTACAGACAATAATAGAAATGAAATTAGAGCATGCTAAAATTGCATAGTTCTATAATCTATAATCAATCATTCCTTTAGCTTCTAGAAGTTAACATAAAACCATTGTCAATAATTACATTGACAGTGTAAGTGGATTTAAGCCACATTCATTTTAACCTGCTCACCAGAAATGAAAAAGGAAGATAAAAAGAAATCATAGATAAGTAGAAGAGCAGTTTCTGCTGCAGAACTGCCAGTACCTCTTGGTGATGTCATCGTGTTGTTATCCGCTCCCTTGTTCTCAATTGCTTTGTTGGACACTTTGGCTCTGTGCCAGGCATCTCCACTGAGCCAATGCTGCCCTCAGCTGCCATATTCTGACCATCACCTATTAGGTGGCATATTTACTAGAAGTGTATTCTACTGCTACCAGCTACTCTTTAGCTGTGAAACAGCTTCTTTCTCAAGGGGAAATGGATCTTTCAGCTCATTAATTTCTTTCTGAAGCAGTTCTCAGTCAGTTCTACCTAACCGGATAATTGGAGAAACTTTTGGGCACTTTAAGTCTTTTTTTTAACATTTACCAAAAGAAGTTCACTTAACCGCAGCATGGAAAAATTTTTAGAAGGAATATTGATTCAAACATAACTTTAATTCGATAAACGTAGCTCCCCCGGTTTTCATAGGAAGATAGTTGACTCACAACAAAGAGTTTATCAAGACTGAGGCACACATCACTCTGATCGGGATGCTTTATGCTTTAGAGGACAGGAAGGTAGGTCAGTTTTAAACTTTAATCTTTTGTATCAATTAAGACTCAAAGATGATTTCGTTTTATTTTTCCTTTTTTATTGTTTAATGTACAATTATGTTGTGAAAGAAGAATCTGAATGAAAAGGGGAAAAACATGAGAAAGAAAAATAAAGTGAAATAGTGTGCTTTGAACTGTGTTTAGACTCCAAAGTTCTTTCTCTGGATATGAATAGCATTTTCCATCATGAGTTTTTAGAAATTGTCTTCCATCATTGTATTGCCGAGAAGAGCTAAGTCTATCAAAGTCGGTCACCGCAAAATGTTGCTGTTACTGTGCCCAATGTTCTCCTCTTCTACTTACTTCATTCAACACCATTTCATGTAAGACTTTCCAGCTTTTTCTGAAATCTGTCAGTTCATCATTTTTCATAGCATAATAGAATTTCATTACATTCATATGCCACAATTTGTTCAGTAGCTCCCCAATTGATGATCATCCCCTCAATTTCTAATTTATCACCGACACAAAAATGTGTATGTATATATATATATATATGCATATATATACATATATTGGTGAGTATGTGTGGGAGAGAGAGGGAGACAGAGAGAGACAGAGACAGAGAGAGAGAGAGAGAGAGAGAGAGAGAGAGAGAGAGAGAGAGAGGTGGCATCAGTTTTCTTTGTGTAAAGCCTTTTAATTTAATGTAACAAAAATTGGGCATTTTGCATTCCATAATGTTCTCTATCTCTTATTTGGTCATAAATTCTTCCTGTCTCCATAGATCTGACAGGCAAACTATTCCTTGCCATCCTAATTTATTTATGGCATCACCCTTCTTGTCTAAACCATGTACTCATTTTGACCTTCTATTGATATGTGGTGTGAGATGTTGATCTATACTTAGTTTCTACCATACTATTTTCCAGTTTTCCTAGCAGTTTTTTTTTTTTTTTTTTTTTTTTTTTTTTTTTTTTTTTTTTTTTTACCAAATAGTGTGTTCTTATCTCAAAAGTTAGAGGTTTTGGCTTTATCAAAGATTAAATTACTATAGTCAATGATTACTGTGTTTTATGTACCAAACCTATTCCACTGATTTGCCATACTATTTCTTAGGCAATATCAAATAGTTTTGATGATTGTCACTTTAAATATAGTTTTAGATCTGATATGGCTAGGCCACCTTCCTTTGCATTTTTTTCATTAATTCCCTTGATATTTTTGACCTTTTGTTCTTGCAGATGAATTTTCTTATTATTTTTCTAGTTCTTTAAAATATTTTTGGTAGTTTGTTATAGCATGGAATAAGCAAATTAATTTAGATAAAATTGTCATTTTTATTATATTAGCTTGACTTATCCATGAGCAATTCATACTTTTTCCAGTCATTTAGATCTGACTTTAATTGTGTCAAAAGTGTTTTGTAATTGTGTTCATATAGTTCCTGGATTTGTCTGGCAGGTAGACATCTAAATATTTTATATTGTCTACAGTTATTTCAAGTGGAAGTTCTCTTTCAGTATCTTGCTACGGGACTTTGTTGGTAACATATAAAAATGCTGATGATGTGTGGTTTATTTATAGCCTGTAACTTTGCTAAACTTGCTAATTGTTTCAAGTAGTTGCTTATCTGATTCTTTAAGTATATCATCATTATCTGCAAAGAGTGATAGTCTCGCAATGTCTCCTCATTGCTTAGTCTAATTCCTTTGATTTCTTTTTCTTCCCTTATTGCTAAAGCCAACATTTCTACTACAATATTGAGTAATAGAGGTGATAATGGGCATCCTTGTTTCATCTCTGATCTATTTGGGAATGCTCCTAGATTATTTCTATTACATATCATGCTTTCTGATGATAGTAGATAGATGCTGCTTATTATTTTAAAGAAAACTCCATTTATTACTATGTTCTCTAGTGTGTGTAATAGTAATGGGTGCTGTATTTAGTCAAAAGCTTTTTCTGCATCTGTTGAGAAAATCATACAATTTCCATTAGTTTTGTTATTAATGTCGTCAATTATGTTGATAGTTTTCCTAATAGTGAACCAACACTGGATTTCTGGTATAAATCCCACCTGGTCATAGTGAATTATCCTCTTGATAAATTAGTGCAATCTCTTTGCTAATATCTTATTCAAAACTTTTGCATCATTATTCATTAGGGAAATTGATCTATAATGTTGTTCTGTTTGGGGTTTTCCTGGTTTAGGTATCAGCACCATATTTGCTTCATAAAAAGAATTTAGTAGGATTCCTTCTTTTCCTGTTTTTCCAAATATCTTATGTAGTATTGGAAGTAATTGTTCTTTAAATGTTATGTAACATCCTCTGTTCCTGTAGATTTTTTCTTAAGCAATTATTTAACAGCTTGTTCAATTTCTATTTCTAACATGTGGCTAAGTGTTTTATTTCTTCTTCTATTAATGTGGGCAATGTGTATTTTTTTGTAAATATTCGTCCATTTCACTTAGATTGTCTGATTTACTGGGATACATGTGAGCAAAATAGCTCCCAATCACTGTTTTAATTTCCTCTTCATTGGTGATCAATTCACCCTTTTCATTTCTGATACTGGTAATGTGGTGCTTTTATTTTCTTTTTTTAATCAAATTAGCTAAAGCTTTACCTATTTTATTGCATTTTCCCATAAAACCAGTTCTTAGTTTTATTTACTAGTTCAATAATTTTCTTACTTTCAGTTTTATTAATCTCTCCTTCAATTTCAAGAATTTCTAATTTGGTTTCTAATTGGGAATTTTTAATTTCTCCTTTTCCAAGCTTTTTTAGTTTTTTGTTCAATTCAGTGAGTTCCTTTTTCTTTAGTTTATACATGTAAGTATTTAGAGATATAAAATTTCTCCTAAGAATTGTTTTGGCTACATCCCATAGACTTTGATATGTTGTCTCATTATTATCATTCTCTTTGATGAAGTTATTGACTGTTTCTATGATTTATCTAATGTTTATTTTCTCTTTCCATGACCCTTTATCACATTTTATTTTTATTTAATCATGATTTGAAAATGATTCAGTTAATATTTTTGCCTTTCTGCATTTGATTGTGAGGTTTTATGCCCTATTATACGGTCAATTTTTGTGTAGGTGCCATGTACAACTGAGAAAAAGTTATTTTCCTTTCTTTCCACATCCATCTTTCTCCAAAAATATATCATATCTCACTTTTTCTAAAATTCTATTCATCTCCTTAATTTTTATCTTATTTTCTGGTTAGAATTATCTAGTTCTTGGAGAGGAATGTTGACGTCACCCATTAATATAGTTTTGCTGTCTATTTCTTCCTGTATCTCACCTAACTTCTCCTCTAATAACTTGAATGCTATGCCACTTGCTGTATATGCTTAGTATTGCTATCCCTGCATTGTCTATGATACCTTTTAACAAGATGCAATTTCCTTTCTTCAAGATCTATTTTTGCTTTTGCTTTGTTTCATGTCAGGATGGCTACCCCTGTACTTTTTTTTTTAATTTCAGCTGACACATAATATATTCTGCTCCGACCTTTTACCTCTACTCTGTGGTTATCTCTCTGTTTCCAATATGTTTTTCATAAACAACTTTTTTTTAACCTCCTTTTCTCTCACTGACACTTGGCTGTTCTCATGTGGTCGAAGAATCATTATATCTTAGTTTTAGCCGTTTATGGAGGCTCTAAGATATGAAGGGGAGTTAAGTTTAAGATGATTGTCTAGACCACGATCCACCCTCTAAACTGGGAGTTAGAGACTCTAGGCCCAGAATGTGGCTTAACCAAATATTATTGATGTGTCCCTGAGCAAGTCACTTAACCTCCTAGCAGGACCTCAGTTTGCTTGACCATGAGTAAGGGGGTTGGGCTAGATGATCTTTAAGCTATTTATTTTTCAATCCATAATTCTTTGTCCATATGAGAGGACCAGGTATGAGTACTGATATATCTAAAAAATTCAAACACTACAAATCAGGGTTTTATTTATTATTTTTAATTTTTAGACTTAAGAAAGTAATGGATAAAATGTTAATAACGAAGATTAAACTTAAAAGTATTCCTTGAATGTTTTTTTTCAGAGATTTAGTTGTTTACCATTTACCAGAACATCGCCTGAATAAGACATTCAATGAGTTGGAAAAGAGAAGAAAGAACATTTCAGGTAAGACAGAAGTGCCTATGAAAAGCTAGGTGGTGTGGTGGAGAGAGTGTTGGGCTTTGAGTCAGGAAGGCATCTTCCTGAATTTAAATCTGACCTCAGACACTTAGAAGCTGTATTACCCTAGCAATTCACTTAACTTGCCTCAGTTTCCTCATCTGTAAAATGTGATGGAGAAGAAAATAGTAAACCACTCTGGTATCTTTGCAAAGAAAACTCCACATGGGGTCATGGAATAAACAGCAAACATATTTGTGAATAAGGATTGTTTCATTGTTTGCGGTTGTATTCCTATGGTTTAGCACATTGCCTGACACATAGTAGGTACTTCATAAATGCTTGTTGATTGAAGATAAATATTATTCCTTTCTTTGGTTTGACTCCATGTGTTATTTTCCATTTGTTACAAAAAGAATTGCTGTACATACTTTTCCTTTCCATACCAATTGATTTTTCACAAATCATGTCTGTTATCTCATTTGTGTCTCACAACATCCAAGAGAACACAAGAGTCAGTATTCCGAGATGAGGCAATTGAAGGTGAGAGGTTAGGTGCAATTATCATTATCACCAAAATTCATTAAGAGATCATTTGCAGTTACCCCTGCTTCAGCAGAATAACCTTACTTCTCTATCATTGATAAAAGACAATTGAGGGATTTCTTATCACTGATGGAGAGATCCACTGTGTGACTGTAATTTTATCTTTTCAACTTTTGCTGCTTTCAAGGAAGGAAAGAAAGAAAATTTGCTAAGTATTGGTAATGATCTCTTTATTATAAAAGTTAAATAGAGAAGATTGGATAGGGTCAACAGCTCCACAATATTTTAACCTCTTGTCATTAACTTAGTGTTCTCGTATCTTATATTTCATTAATTTCCTTATTAAACATTACATAAAGATAGAATATTATTCTAAAATTCATTGTTACGTGCTGTAACATGCCGTGCTCCAATTAATTCAATAACCTTCCCTTATTATCTTCAGAAGTGAAATGGAAAAATAAAGGTCACTTCATTTTAAAGCTAAAATTTTAGCAGAACTCAAGTCATATTAGAGAGAATGGTAGTAGGTGAGATGATCAGGAAAAGCCTCTTACAGAAGGTGGAATTGAAAGGAGTTAAGGATTCCAAGCCATAAAGTGAGAGGAAAGGATGAGAAAAGGAAGTGAAGCAGGACATCTTGTCTAAAGGCATGGAGGGGGGAAGATAGACTACTAGGAGTGGAGAAAAGCAAGTTGGTCAATTTGGATGGTGTATAGAGTCAATAATGGGGAATAATATCAAATTAGTCTAGAACTTTTACCTGTAGTCATACTGTGAAGATCTTAAAATCACAAACAAAGGGCTTCATGTTTTATTCTTTAAGCAATAGGGAGCCACTGAAGTTTCTTAAGAGGCCCATGCTTTAGCGATATCATTTGGGAGTTCTGTGTAGCATGAATTGGAGAAGGGAGAAACTGAACGCAAACAGCAACTAAGAGACTACTGCAATAGTCCAGATAATTGCTGGGAGAGGCAATATTTTACAACAGAAAGAACAATGTATTTCGAGTCAGAAGCTGTTCAATCATTTTTCAGTCATGTCAAATTCTTCATACCTCCTTTTGGGATTTTCTTGTCAAAGAGAGTGGAGTGGTTCGGCATTTCCTTCTCCGGCTCGTTTCACAGGTGTAGAAACAGAGATATGCAGGATTAAGTGATTTGCCCAGGGTCACACAGCTAGTAAGTATCTAAGACCAGATTTGAACTTAGGAAGATAATCTTTCTGACTCCATGCCTGGTGTGCCAGCTAGCTGCCCTGGATCAGAGGAGCTGGGTTCCAATCCCGACTGTGCCACTTACTACCACTAAAACCTTTAGCAACTCGGAGGTCTTAGTTTTTTTTATCTATAAAAGTAAGCAGTTGAATTAGATGACTTCCATGATGTTTTATAGTCCTAAATCTCTGACTTTTAATCATATGACTTGAATTATTGTGATAGCTGTGTTAAGTGGAGAAAATGACAGAAGTGAGAAGTATGAGGGAGATATCTGTGTGGTTATGCAACAAAGGTTCTCATTTTGGCTGTTCCTAGGGATCTAGGGCAGGAATTCTGTGATAAGTGCCCAGAAATAGCCACAAGGCCCATAGGAATGAAGTAATAGTTTCATAGGTTGTGCATTTAAATTATATGCATAAGAATAAGTAACAACTGTTAGGAGTCAAGGGAAAGGAGGATTTAAGCAAAAACCTAAGTCTTCCCAACTGGGTCAATGCTCTGAAATACCCCAACCCTACTCCCAGAGCCATTACTTACTGACTAAAAGATGTTTCACCCTTCAGGGACCGTTCTATCAGCTGTGAAATGAGGCTGCCCAGAATTATTGGATTTCAGAGCTGAGATTAATCACAAATTTACCCCCACCTCCTCACACTGAACAGACAATAAATGCCTAGAGAAACGAAGTCATTTTGGATAAGTAAAAGGCTGTGTTTAGCAGAGCTCTCGCTCACTCAACAAGCATTTGTAACACACTTACTAAGTGACACACACTGTCAAGTGATAGGGATATAAAGAAAGGTAGAAACAGTTACAGCTACACTGAGGGATGACTAACTTTGATAGACTTCACTCTTCTCATCAATACAAGGTTCTAAGACAACTCCAAAAAGCTCATCTAGAGAAAGAATTACAGTTTGAATGCATATCTAAGCATACTATTTGCTCTTTTTCTTTTTTGTTGAGTTCTGTTTCTTCTTTCTTTTCTTGTGGTTCATTCCATTGGCTATAATTCTCCTTTGCAACATGACTACTGTGAAAATATGTTTTATATGAGTGTATATATAGAACCTATGTCAGATTGCACACTATCCTGGAGAGGGAGAGAAATTTTAAAACTCAAAAACTTGTAGAACTGAATGTTGTTGTCATTTTTTAAAGTGGGATAAAACATGATCTCTGCTGCTAAGGAGTTTATATTCTTATGAGAAAGACCACAGGCAAACAAGTATGTACACAAGTATGCACATATAAGCTACTGACAGTGTAGATGGAAGGTAATCTCAAAAGGAGACATCCTTGGGATATTGTTGGGCATGACCATTGTGGAGGACCTCTTGCTAAAGGTCGAATTTGAATTTAGTCTTGAAAGAAGACAGGGAAGTGAGAGGAGAAAGAAGTGAGGAGGAAGAATGAGACACTTACATAGGGCATAAACTGCAAAAAGGTATAGAAAAATAGAGAAAATATCCACCTATCTTGCAAAGTTCCAGGACATATTATTGTGGGACATAGTTTCCTATTCTTGTCTCAGCACAAAATTAGTTCATAATGATGCTCCTCTTAATTCTTGGTTCAATACTTTTCCCATTAGACCATAGGTTTGATCAGATGATCTATTCTATAAATCCTATAATTTGATATAATTTTAGTGTTGATGCAGGCTGTTTGGTAATATAATGGGTAGAACAGTGCATCTGGAGACAGGAAAACTTAAGTTTAAGTCTAGATTCAAGCACTTTCTATTCACTTAACTTGTCTGCCTCAGTTTCTTCAACTGTGAAATAAGGACAGCAATAGTATCTAACTCACATTGTTGCGACAATCAAGTGAAATAATATTTATGAAATAGGTCAGAGCCTGGCATATAGTAGGCTTTTAACAAATATATTTTCACCTCTTCCTCAGGTTCAGTTTTATAGGAGAAGAGAGTATTACAGCCACCAAGGTAATTTAAGAGCTACTGGAATCCCTGACAATGAAAGTTGCCTACTTCTCAGAACTCTCAATATTGACAATGTTTTGGAATAAAGTATAAAATGTAACTTGAAATGACATTTTTAGAGAAGATAATTTATGAAATCAGCATCAGCTTTTAACTTTTTAGTAGAAAATCAATGTTAGCAGAGAACAACACTCTAAGAAGGGAATGGGGCACATGATGGAGACATTTCATTTTGATTGAGGGTAGATATAAAAAGGGAGGGGGAAAAACATAGAAAAGAGGGAAATGACTAGGGAGGTTTCCTAGTTGTCATGAGACAACACAAAAGGAAGGTTATATGCCAATACAATTTGAAGGTGGAAAGAAACTTCACTGATATAGTTCACACCCCTTATTTCAAAGATGAAAAGGAAAAACCACAAAATCTAAATGATTTGACCAAGGCCACATGCACACACACACACACACACACACACACACACACACATCCTTTTAGTATTTAACAGAAGAGCCAACACTAAGAACTTAGATCTTATATCTCTGTCTTATGTATATTTACCTACATCACAACAGACAGTGGGTCTTGGGGAGTGGGGATGGTGGAGGTACTGAAGAACAAAGAGAATTAAAAAGGAAAAGGAGCTTGCTCGAAAGGGAGCACAGCTGTCACACAGATATTGCTAACAGCCAGGCTTTCTACCATACCCTCCTTCAGGCTCTGAGTGGCAGTTATGAAATCTGGGAAAGTTTTCTATAGATTTATAATAAGGACAACAAACCTTACAGCTTAGTGATGGAACATGTCACCACAACTAAAGATTTCAAGCTTAGCACTCTCTAAAAGAAGGGAAAGAAGAGAAAGATGCCAGGGCTCTAAATTCAGGCTATAGTTAAGTCAGAGGATAAGCATATGGAATCAAAGTCAGGAAACCTTAAGCAAAGGATATAGTAGGTATTGTCATTTTGGACTATGGAATGACAAGCTGAAACCATCATACTTTTATGAGATGAAAGAAAGGTCTCTTATAATTACACATTGCATTTCACTTTCAAAAGTCATGTTAGAAAAGAAAACCTACTCAAGTGTGGTACACAGAGTGATTGATGGCATATTGACTATTACAGGTTGCATCCTGGGAAACTGACATATTCATCTTCCTCTCCTTCCTCCTGACATTCCTATGGGTACTTAACCTCCAGGATCTCTTTCCTTTCACATGTATATGTAAATTGAAAGTGAATTCCTTAAAGAGAAATTTACAAAACTGCCAAATCCACTGATTATATTTACAAATTAACTGCAGACAAGAAATAGTAAATCCCACAAAGTTATAATGACTTTTTCACAAATAATTGACAAAAGATTGATAAATATAATGCCACCTCCACTAACATGAACACCATTAGCTGTGTCCAAATAGGTTTTTAAGCCTCCTCCAGCTTGTTCATATGGGACTAGGCAATGGTCTACGTTAGATTAAAGGAAAATGAGTGCCTGAGGCCAGATTGCAATTTAACAGCCAGTAACTGTGGGAACACTGGCAATATTAAACAATATTAAGGATTGGCCACAGGTCCAGCTGTCCACATATCAAAACCCATTTAGAATTTCCGTACAGACAGAGCTGATCATGCTAGCAGAATTTGGGCACAAAATTCAAATCAAATTCACATTTGGATAGAGGAATCTCATACAGAAGAAGGCAAATCAAAATGTTCTATAGAAACATATAAATGGAGACATATTTGATGGATAGTAGTCCTGATGCAATGCCTTGAAAAAGTCCTGGAAGAATTTAGGAGAAATTAGATTCTCTCTCTCTCTCTCTCTCTCTCTCTCTCTCTCTCTCTCTCTCTCTCTCCCCTCAACAAATGTTGAAAGGAAAATGTAGATAATGAATGAAGGAACTAAACTTGCCTTGGGTTCAAACTTGTCATCTAAGTACAAGACAGATGAACTTGGCCATTAATCTGAGTACATAGTCAATACTCAAAGTTTCTTGATGGACTGGTGAAATAATTAGAAAGATATGAAGGATGTGAAGGTGAAAGCCATATATTCCTACATGATTTTGCTTCCAAAAGAGTAGTAACAACTATTTTCATTTTCAATTGGTAGGAAAGCAGGAATCATTAAGGAGTTAATAAAGTAACAAAAGGGTTAGATTATTCATGGATTATTTAGGGTTTTGAAAAGAACTGAGTGTTGAACAGAACTCCTCTTGGTACTTGGCTAAAGGAGTTTGGTTGCTGAGTTCCACTGTTTTCCATCTTTAACTCTTCCCATAAATGAAGCTAAAATAAATGATATAAAAATAACCAGAAGCCCTACTCCCAGAAATTTTAACCTCCCTGAAATCTACCTACCACCTATGTAGGTAACTTTTATATTCAGCAAAGAAAAGTATTACTTAGCCAGGGATAAACCACTAGTCAGTTTGGGAGGGAGTAAGGAAAAGTGAGAGGAAAATGACATAAATATATGATGTCACCAGTGTAGAAAATTCTAGCCATTGACACAGCTTGACAATTGGTCCTATAACTTATAGACCTAGAAAATTTCCTGAGACATGTGCACATTTCCTGCCATTTGTACACAGGTAGCATGTATCAGAGGTGGAACTCAAAACAAGTTCTTTTTTTTTTTCCTCCCTGTAAGTCCTGCCCCATCAAGTCTTCCCATCCCTTAAATGCCAGGTGATCACCACTACTTTGCTTTCACTTTCATCCATTCCTTTTCTTTTGGCCCAATAGTTAACTACTTAAACTTTAAATTTTCCTTTTGCTTCTTGTTTCCAGCTTAGAGGAAGGAGGCACATAGTTCCTGATTCTTTTGGGAGGAAGATCCCTAAGGAAGACAAAAACTCCAAAAAGAAATTACAATGTAGAATCTGGCAGCTCACTCATATCTATCCCCAGTTTTCTGCAAGAGAGAATTTGTGAGATTTATCCTTCAGGTAAGATCTGAGACAATTTCTTTTGGTTGAGCTTAGATATCTCACTCCCAATGGAGGAGCTCACTCATCTGTATATTGTCTAGCATATCCTCCTCCATATACTTTCTCTGGCTTCTGTTTATTATCAATTTGGGAAAATGATGATTTGCTATTTGCTATATTTGTTCTATGTAGAACTAGTGTATGGGGGAGAAGACACTCATTCTACGTTCTATATGAAGGGATATTCTATATTAAGGGATTTCTTTATTAATGTTTACATGCCCTTTTCCTGATACAACTCAGTTATGAGAAATGAAGGGAAGGTCTTTCACTTTCTTTCTCTTCTTCACACAGGTGTATTCCTTTTTATCATCCTTCTCTTTCTCATCTTAATACCCTCAAAACACAACCAACTATTACCTGTTTTTCTGGGGTTTTTTCTTATTTTATTACTTCAATACTGTTGGAAGTGTTTAAGATCCTGGAAGGACACTTTCTTTTTCTCCTATTAAAATGTTATCATTGCATAATGTACAATCCATTCAAATTCCTCAAATATTTAACTTTCTAGGTTTCTTTCTTATGTTTGTTTAAAGTTCCTTCTCAGCTCTGGTCTTTTCACCAGAAGTGTTTCAAAGTTCATTCAAGGCCTTCTCCCCCTATAGAATTATACTCCACTCTACAGACAAAGTTGTTCCTATATTTACATGATGATAACAACATTTTTGATCAAATATTTCACAAGATTCATTTCCCTCATTAAGAAACAAATGTTCACAGCTGTATACACTAAAAATACTGGGTGCAGTTGGTAGGTGATAATTAGGATTGGGAATTTGAGATTTGAAAGATACCTTAAGCACTATACAAGGTCAAAAAGTGATTCTGCCTCTGAATTACTAGATAAGATTGAGCTTGGTAATGAATTTAAAGAACAAAATAGAAAGTATCTGTGGAGAACAAAATAAAGTTTCTTTTTAATGACAGAAGAAAAAATATATGTACACATACTCACACACACACATTTTTTATATCATTTCCAAAACCATTTCATAAATTGATCTACTACAGGCAACAAGAGCATCTATACATGACTACAAGGCAAAGTTTTTGCTCCCTGGGGCTCAGTTTCCTCTTCTGAAAATTGAAGGCATTGGACTAGATTTTCCCTAAGGTCCCCTGCAACTTTAAATCCTATGATCCTCTAAGCCAACAGAATGTGAAAACAGCTAATCCTGTTTCACAGTAAACATAACCCAATACTATGCTCTCTCAATGTGTGCTTTTCTCTCTTCCATGTGCTAGAAATTGAAAGAATTTGACAGTGTCAGTTGATGCCAGAAATCCATAGCACAGAAATAACCAAAATAAAAGACTTGAACTAATTAATCTAAGAAGAAGGGCTAGTTTTTACCCTTTTGAATAAAGTACAGAAGGGTAAGTTATAGATTTTACCTCCTTCAGCAGGTATCCACAATATAAATAGGGATTAGATAAGGAAAACAGAAAGTGTTAAAGGTTACATAAAGTAACATATAAGGTAGATTATTTCAGATGTCATTTAGTCATGTTCATGAATATTTGAATGTCAGTCCCAATGGTTCCTGGAACACTTTACTTATAACATCTCATTTGGTCCTCACAGCAGCTCTGTAATGCAGATACCATTATTAACCCTCATTTTACTGACAAGAAACTTGAGGTAAGGAGAAGTTAGGCAACTTACCCATGGGCACAGTAGTCTACTAAAAGAAACTAAAGGTCGTATTTTCTCTTTATAATACTGTATAAAACCCTTACCTTCAAAAAACTATGGGTATGGTATACAAGTTCATTATTTTGAAGGCTTTGCTTATTTCTTTTTAAAAATAGTTCCCTTTCTCCAAATATCAGCCTAAGATTTCTGTTTGAAAGGTCATCAACCTGGGTTCTCTAGGCCTTTTATTCTTCACAGACCAAATCTCAGTGGTCAGAATTGGGTGTCTCCTTGACACAAAAAGGTAACTTTCAGTCTTCTCCTGCTCCAGGACCTGCTCCTTGTCAGTCTTGGTGACTCCTACTGGGCAAGTAACTCTGTTGTAGCATGCTGTGGCTTCCTGACAGGGAAAAAGAAAGAAAAGTTCTCCATCCCATAGGTAAGGAAATATTCCCTCTCAAAGGCTAGGTTCTTCCACAGTTATATCCATTTATTGCTATGAGGAGTAACCCTTAGAGGTGTTTCCTTCTTCTCCAGCATTGCTCAGAGGCATTTCTGTGGGTTTTTTTGCTGAGTTTGATTTGTTTGCTTGTTTTTAAGGACCACCAAAAAGGGGTCAAATCTCCATCAGTTTTGACTGGAGAATTTCCTCACACTTCATTTAAGATATTAGTAACTATTTTTGCAGTGTTGTTTTCCTATTTCTTATTCCCTTATATTTTTGAATTTCATCAACTTGACTGGAGGAAGCTGGCTAAGGGTTTGCTGCTCAATTCTCTCTGCTAAATTTGCAGTACATATTTTATAATTTAGATATAGAGCTGGTAGTGATCTCTGGGGCTATCTAGTCCTAACCTCTCTTTTGACATATGCGAAAGTTGAGATCCAGCGAACTTAAGTGGTTTGCCCAATGTGACACAGGGAGTATTAGAAGTTGGTTTCCAATCAAGGTTCTCTGGCTCAAAATTCAGTCTTTAAACTTGAATTATGTATTTAAAATAGAAAGCCAAAAAAGAATATTTAATTTTAAAGTTTCCTTAATTCATATATTAAATGAAATAAAAAAGAACAAATGAAAAATTAAAAAAAAGCCTAGGGACAACTTAAACACTTTACTTACTCAAAAAATAAGAGAAACATTCTCAGTGTTAAATATTCACTCACCATTGATGTATTCAGCAATAAATTTAATTGAATATTCATGCTAATCAAACTTTCAGTAAAATAAACAAAAGACTGACCTTGACACTTAAAGACCCACTTACAATATCCAGAGAAAAGGATCTATTTTTCAAAGCCAACCTTCGTGAGTATTCTACCACTTTTCTTTTTGAAAAAAAGCTTATTCCAAGAAAACTAGAGAAAATGGTTTATGAATTTCTTTCAAGTGACCACATATGTCAGAGTTATGGTATCATAATGTCAGAAAGCACAAATATGCTAAACCTTGGCTGAAGGGCATTTTTCCGACATATTGTTTTACTTTTATAATAAATATTTCTCTATTAAAACCTCATATTGTCTTTTAATCAAAAGCTCTTCTAGGTTGTCAGTTTGTCTCTAAGGCAGTATTGTAAGTTTAAAATTGTTTACACATAAACTACTACTTTTTTTATGAAAGCTTTCTTTGTACCAGGTAATTGAATGCATAAGTGTCTGTGAATCCCAGGATAAACCAACTTTTTTTTCTTTTCCTTTTTGTGTTCATAGTGTCTCAGCTCTTTTAAAAAACATTTTTTCTTATTGCTTTCATTATTCTGAGTCTAATGACCAAAATTACAAGGGCCAAAATTCATGTGCACAATGGTAGAGAATTATGTTTTAATAGCAGGAATGGATATACTTACTGAAAGGTCTCAATTTAACATTACTTAATTACCTACCGCATTCAAGGCATTGCACTCCTACTGCCAGGAGAGATGAAAAGATAAGTGATATATAAAGATATGGTAGGAAAGAAATTAAGTCATGTCCTAGAGCAGTGGTGTCAACTCAAATAGAAATTAGGGCCACAAATCCATATATGAGGATCCCTGTAGGTTTCATGCTGACTTTGTTTTAAAATGTAATGCTATCTATGTTTTATTGTATTTTATATTTTTTTATTAAATAGTTCTCAATTACATTTTAATGTAGTTTGGGCCTCACTCAGGAGTGTTGTAGGCATCTCATGTTTAACACCTCTTCTCTAGAGGATCTTTCACCAATAGTCAATGAAATATTTATTAAGCATCCACTTTGTTTCAGGCACTGTGTAAGGCATTGAGGAAACAAAACAAAGAGACAAAAAGGTAGTCCCTGGCCTCAAGACAGGGCTCACATTCTAATGGAGGAGACAGCAAGTACACAAATATGCACAAACAGAATATACAAGATACACAAGAATGAATAGAAAACAATTCATTAAAAGAAGCCACCATGGGTGGAAATGAGGGGGGAAAGCATTCTAGGCTTAGAAAGTAACCACAGAAAATGCTTGGAAAGGAGATGGAGATTTTTTTTTTTCATGGAAGAGCAAAGAGGCTAGTGCCACTGCATCAAAGAGCATACAGTGCTAAAAATACTGAAAGTTGAAAATGGGTTCATCATTTAGACATAAAGGTTGATGCCATAAGCAAATGGGGAAGTGTGAAAAAAAATTACTTCTCAGATCTTTGGATAAAGGAAGAATTTGTGACTAAACAAGAGTGAGAGGAGGAATCACAGAAAGTAAAATGGACAATTTTGATTGCACTAAATTTAAAAGTTTTTGAACAAACAAAAGCAAGACAGTCAAAAATTAGAAACAAAGTAGGAAATGGGGGGGAAGATTTTATATCAAGTTCCTTTGACAAATGTCTCATTTTTCATATATATATATATATAGAGAGAGAGAGAGAGAGATACAAGAACTGAGCCAAATTAAAAAAAAATACTCATTCTACATTTGATAAAGAGTCAAAGGATATGAACAGGTAACTTTTAGAAAAAATCAAAGCTAGCAATAGTTATATGAAAAAATGTTCTAAATCACTAATAATTGAAGAAATGAAAATGAAAATAATTCTGATGTACCACCTCTTACCTATCAGAATGGCTAAAATAAAAGAAAAGAAAAATAGCAAATATTGAAAGGAATATAGGAAAATAGGTACACCAAGGCACTACTGATGGAGCTGTGAACTGGTCTAACCATTTTGAGAATAATTTGGAACTATGCCCTCACTTTCACTCAGCAATACCCCTACTAGGTTCAAACCCCAAAGGGATTAAAAAAAAAAAAGGAAACAGGACTATGAGTGCAAAAAGTATTTATAGTAGCTCTTTTTTTATAGTGGCAAAAAATGGCAACTCAGGGGAGTTTAGTCAACTGAATAATGGTGGAAAAGGTCAGGATATATTATTGATGGAAAACTACTGTGTTATAAGAAATGAAGAAGTGGTGGTTTCACAAAAACCTAAGAAGACTTATATGAACTTATATGAAGTGAAGTGAGCAGACTCAGGACAGCTTTGTACGCAGCAAAAGCATTATTATAATGACAATGACTGGGAAATACCTAACTAATCTGATCGATGAAATGATCCGCAATAATCCCATAAAACTTATGATGAAAAATGCTGTGCATCTCTACAGAGAAAGCTGATGGACTCTGAATGCACATAGAAGCATATTTTCTTTTGCTTTCTCAATTTTTTGCTGCTTTGCTTTTCTATTTCACAATGTGGATAATGTGGAAATTTGCTTTCTATGACTTTATATCTATAATAGATATAGTATTTCTTGTCTTCTATATAGGCAAGGGAAGGGGAAGGTGGGAAAAAAATTTGGAACTAAAAATGACAAAAGGAAAAAAAAAAGAAATGGATTAGGGACTTGAGGAGGGCTGGGTTTTAAATAGTTTTGAATGCTAACCAGAGGATTTTGTATTTGATTCTGGAGGTAAAAGGGAGCCACTGAATTTTATTGGGTAAGGGGTGACATGATCAGCCTGCATTATAGGAAAATCATTTTAGTGACTGAATGGAAGACTTGCAGTAGGGGGAGACTTGCAAGAAAATGACTCACCAGAAAGCTATTGCAATAGATCAAACATGAGGTGATGAAGTGGTGGCAGCTTCAGAGGGGAGAATGTTGTTTATGTTGATATCAGTAGGCCTTGATACATATTAGATATGGGAGAGGGTGGGCAGAGAAATAGTGAAGGATCAAGGATGACTCCTGGGTTGTGAATCTGAGGGATAGGAAGATAGTGTTGCCCATATAGTAATAGGGGAGATAGGAATGTGTTGGGAAGGTTTAGAGAGAAAGATAATGAGTTCTGCTTTAATGATATCTTAAGAAATTTAGGTTTAATTCTGTAGTACCAAACACTTTTAATGACTGTCTTAATTACCTGATAGCAGTGTATAAGGAATGATTAAAGAGAAAAAGGGAAACTGGAGACAAAAAAACAGTTAGAACTTTTTGAAATAGTCGAAATTTGGAAAGTGATACTGAACAAAGATACTGGAAATAAAAAGAGAGAGAAGAAATATAATTGCAGAGATAATATCAACAGAATCTCAGGACTGATTTGACATGAGGAACAAGTGAAGGAATAGTAAAAATTACTTTATAAAATGATTATTAGTCTTAATAGCTAGAAGGATGGGCTTGATATTAACAAAAACCAACTATAATAAGCCAGATAAGAAGTGCTGAAGATGAGTTTGAGTAGCTGGTGTGACATGCAGAAGGAACTGTCCAGCAAAAAGTTAAGAATATGGCCTTGTAATTCAGGAGAGCGGCTGATATGTTCGGTTTTCAGTTTTTCATTGTTTCTAGCACTTTCTTGGTTTGTCTTTCATAAACTGTCTTGAATACAGTCGCATTCATGCCAAATATGTGTAAAAAAAATGGGGCACTTTTTTCTAAAAGATTTCTGGCTTTGCCTTTGCAATAGGCAATGTCGAGAAAGATAATTTCCTTCCTCCCTTGTGCATTGGAAGGAATGACATAAATTTCAATAATTTTAAAAAAGGCTGCTCTCCTTAGTAGCTTATCATAATGCTTCCCATAAAACCAATAGGATATGAGAATCATTTGTAGACATAATAGCTAAATTCATGGGAATGGTTAAGGGAACTAAGGAAGACAATATAGAGGGGAGAAAATCAAAGGAAGACAAAAATGAAGAATATCTACATTCTGGAGGTAAAGTTAGAAATAGAGGAGTCAGTAAAGATAGAAAAGGAAGTCACAGAAATAGAAGGAACAATAGTAAATTACAAAAACCAAGTTGATTATGCTTAAAAATGAGAAAAACAACAGCAACTTGGCAAATATATTCTAGAAAGAACATCTTTGATAGAGCAGTTTGGGTAGATAAGCCTTTCATAGAGTGGTACATCTATTGATGGGAGCAAAAGTAACATTTGCAGATCAGAGGGGTAAAGTGAAAGTGAGACAAGTGATTGCAATTATCAATATTTCCAGTAAGAAATTTATCAGTGAAAAGAAAGAAAGGTGTGGCAGTAATTTAAGGGGGTAGCAGAACTGACAAAAAATGATTTTCTTAATGACTGGGGATATAAAGATATTTGTAAGCAAGCAAAAAGGATGTGGAAAAGAAAAAAGACTAAAGATGAAAGAAGAGATTAATTGATGGACCAAGGTTCCAGAGAAATTGGAAGAGGAGTTAGTTACAAGGGAGAGGGTCATATTTCGTAGAAGTAGCAGTGGTAGTAGTAGTAGTAGAAGTAGTAGTAGTAGTAGTAGTAGTAGTAGTAGTAGTAGTAGTAGTAGTAGTAGTGAGTAGTAATTTGAAAATATTTAGGTTTTTTCTAGTGGGATCTAGAGACTAAGAGAAAAGATTTGATACAATTTTAAATATAAAGTCAACAAAAGAAGAATTACATCATTGTCAAACAGCTGTTGAAGGCCTAGAAGTTATATACCATGAATTTTGATCTAGGAGTGAGAATAGATAAAAACAGATGATGCTTATTTGTCAAGGTTAGTAGTTGTCAGGAAAGATGTTGTCTTTGTGAGTAAGGATTTCTAGACTTCTGAAAAGGGCATCTCTGAAATGTTTGACTTTTATTGTATTACCTACTGGTGTGTCTGCCTCTCCCCACTCCAAACCACCCTCAACTCATTGTTAAAGTGGTTCTCCTAAAGCACATCTGACAATATCACCTTCCCACTCCCACTCCCAATTCCATTCCATAAACTCCGGTAGCTCCTTGTCACCTCTAGAATTATGTACAAAATCCTCTGGCATTTCAAACCCTTACTGGCCTGGCTCCTTCCTACCCTTTCGGCGTTCCTACACCTCACTCTGGACATGCACTCTGTGATCCAGGGATACTGACTTTCATTATTCTCTGTGATCTGGGCATTTTCCTGGGCTGTCGCCTATGCCTGGAATGTTCTCACTTTTCATTTTGGTCCACTTGCTTCCCCAACTTTCAAGTCTCAAATTAAATTTCAGCTTTTGTAGGAAGCCTTCCCCAAACGATTTTATTGCTAGTGTTTCGCTCTGTGTGTTATTTCTTATTAATGCTATGTATAGTTTGTGCCTTTATATTTGCTCGTTTTCTCTCCTGTTTGATTATGAGCTCTTTGAAGAGAGGGGCTGTCTTTTTGCCTCTCTTTGTGCCCACAAGGCTTATTGCAATGTGTGGCATAAAGGAGGCACTTAATGAACACTTACTGACTGACAAATTGACCGACTAATTAACTAAGATGGACAGAGTAGAGAAAATAGGAGGAGACTGAGAAACTTAAGGCAAAGTTTGGGGAGCAAAGGAGAGTAAAAGTGTATTTAACTGAAGTAAATGAGGAGAGAAATTGAATGACAGGACTCTGTGGTGACAGTAAGGAGTGGATAAACCAAAACATCTGCCAAATTATATGGAATTTTCAATCCAAAATTATTTATTAATATAAAATCTGAATAGTAAGCCTGTTTTATCCTGTCCTGTGTTGCTATTGAAAAGTACCTAATATGTATTTCATATACTGCCTATTTTCTGTAATCAATAGGATCTTTAGGAAAGGTTTTCATATTTCAACACTGGTTGTATTCTCAGGAAGAAAAGTTAAAAATAAAGGATTTTATTAGGACATTTCAATTGAAGTACAAAAGTAAGATTTTTGTTACTCTGACTACACCAATAGTCTTCTTATGGATAAACGAGAACATCATCAAATCCTGTTTGAAATCATCCTGCAAGTTCTCTACAATCAGCTTCTGATATCTGATATTCTTAATGTCCATTATTTACCCTATAAATAAGGAACATAAAAAGACATCTCAAAAATATAGGGGAATACATATGTATTTTATAGGAAACCTAAATTAAAATACAACCAAAATAGTTTCTATAACTGGAGAATATTTTTGTTTTCATTTGTTTCAATATAAATCCTATAAATACAAACACACAAATTTAACATAAAAGGAATTAAATTCAGGTATGTTAAACCAGGGGAATAAATGAAAAATTATTGAGCATTTCCTGCACTAGGCATTGTGATAAATACTGCAAATATAAATACAAGTGAGGAAGATAATCTCTCCTATCAAGGATCTTACATCCCAATAGTGAAAGACAATACATTATAAGGAAATGGTGGTTAGGAGGACTGCTTTGGTAGAATGGTGATTGTAGTAACAGGGAAATTGATTAAATGACATTATTGAGAAAGATGGTGATTTTATATATATATATATATATATATGTATAAACACATATATGTATATATACATATACACATATACGTATATATACATATATGCATATATATAAAATATGGTGATTATATACATATCATATATACATACTATATATACAATTATATAATATATATAACCAAATATATATATATACATTTTCATATATTTAATGGTGATAACTCCTCTAAGAACTAGAGCTGAAAAAGAGGGTTACAATTGATTTACTGAATCTGGATTATTACCTACTTAATGGAAAATGAATATAGTGACATGCTCAGCTCTGAACATTACCCAGTTTACAAAGAAATTCATATTCATGTCCAGTATTTATTTCCTCCCCTTCCTGCCTGGAAAATACTGTAAGAAAGGATAAAAAAATTTCCTCTACTAGTAATTTCTAGAGAGCTCATACTTTGCCACTAAAATACGCTAATCTATAAGCCTGCTCCACAGATGTTCTTAGAAGACAGATGGAAACTATATCCTTGGCAAGCTACCCTTATTCCTCATAGTACTGTTTAGTAGATTGAAGGACAGCCAGCCTAAGTGTCAGGACAATCTTGATCCCAGAATGGTAGATTGCATATTGGCCGCTTGACTCAATGTAAATCATCTTTTAAGTGCCCCAAGGAAAGACCATAAGTGGCAGAATAGTTGCTGATCTCATTTGATAGAGAGAGTTTCCTCACTGGAAGTTCCCTTTACCAATAGAACCATAGATTTGGACCAAATTTTAAAATAAAGTTCCAAGTACAAGTTATAACTATACTTCATAAGATCTCAGTGGACTTAGAGTTATCTGTCAATAATAGTCATGTCCAAATCTTCATGACCACATTTGAGGTTTTCATGGTAAAGACACTGAAGTGGTTTCCCATTTCCTTCTCCAAATTGTTTTATAGATGAGGAAACTGAGTTAAACAGGATTGAGGGACTTGACAGGGTCACAAAACCAGTAAGTATTTGAGGCCAGGTTTGAACTCAGGAAGTTGAGCCTTTCTCACTCTAGGCCCAGCCCTCTATCCATTATGCCACTTTAGTTGCCCCAAAGTTACGGTATGTGAGTTTCAATGTCAGCTCTCTGACAAAGACACAAGCTGGCTATGAAAGCATAGCAACCTCTCTTAGTCTCAGTTTCCTCATACGGAAAAAAAAATAAAATTAGGCTAATGCAGAATTTTGAGAAGAAAGGGTTTCACACACTTAAGGGCAGTATACATATATTATATTGTAGTTATTTTTTAATCAGATGGGATTCAAAAAGAGGAGTTTATATATTCTAAATGAAAACTTATTCTTTTGATTTGGGCAAAATATCATAGATCTGCCTCTTGCCCTTCAGACTATTTACTGCTACTTCATGGTTAGAATCACAGTTCACACTACTCTTTTTCTTAGTCCTTCTAAGCTTTGGGAATATGAGATGTGGGTATCTAATTATCATAACAACATATTTGATATACAATCATACTTCTAATAAGAGTTCATTGAAAATATTTAAATGGTGTCTTAACCAGATTAGATTATTTGGGATCACATTTGAGTGGAAATTCCAGGACCTGACCTATAAGATTCCAATAAATAACCAAACTAGAGAGTAAATGGAAAGAAAAATTTGTGATTCTCTGACAGTTATCATCAAAATATTTTCAGTCACATAAAATAAAATGGATGGAACCAGAATTTGCATGTAACAACATAAAGACTCAAACAAACTATGTGTTTTGTTTACTTGGTCCATTTGGGTGGAAAGATCTCAATTAACCAAATCAGGCTAACATAGTCTGATCTAAACCCCAAAATGTTTTGAACTAAAGACTAAAAACACAACTTGAGAAACTTGCCCTGTGTATAATATGATTCACATATTTGTTGACAACTACTTCAAAATTCACTCTATCATACTTTCCTACTTTAGAAATTGAAGCAAATTTATATAGCCTGGTATGTTTATAGGAAAATAATTCCAAGTTATTTTTAAAATTACATTTCTTCTATTAGAGTTTCACTTTTATCTCTTATTTTACCTTATTGGTTTTTCAACAATCTCATGAACCCAAACAAGTTCAATTACCAGTGTTTGTAGAAATTTTTGTGTTTTCAGGGAACCAGATGATATGCAGTATCTATAACCCCAGTGTGTATGTATGGTTTACAAAAATCAAAAATAAATAAATAAATGGAACAAAACGAAGTCTAGTAAAACTTCACAAGAAATAAGTATAACTTATATAAATATATAACTTTCTATGCTTGAAAGTAAATGTCTTTAGTCTAACATCAAAGAATGTGTGCTTGTTAAAACAATTGTAGGAAGCTTCATTATTGAATAAAGTGAGTACCTGTGAATTTTAGACATTATGTTCACTAATGAATGAATTGTAAAATTGTTCCCTTTGGATCTAAAAGTTATTTCAGTTTCTAATTGCCATAGAGAATCTCAATTCTTGCTTTCCTATCTTTGTTGCCACTATTCATGAGACATCTTCAAAAGTCAATTTTACAAGCTGAAAATTATTGCTCTTGATTTTAACCCATATTTATTTGCTTATATGTGAATGTCACCCTGTTTAAGAAATTTTACTGGTCTTTTAAAATATTATTTCTGTGTATATTCATACTTCAAGTAATGCATTCTAAAAATTGAGTACATATACATATAAAATTACTATATATTCCTCATTAGACTAATCGACTGAAATTGACTAAGTACTAATACCATTTGCAGAAGTAAGGAATACACCAGCAACTATTGTTTTTAAAGGTCATTTATACATCTCGTGCAAATATTGCAACTTCTTGTCTGTAAAGCCATTTAAAAAATATAGTACTGTGTTCAGGGAATGGTAGCCATCACAACACTGTCATCTAGGTTTCAAGTGAAGGAAACAGTTTCTGTATTTATCCCAAGGGGTCTTATTTAGGCCACAACCTCTTAAGAAAATTTCCATATCCAAAATAAAAGCTTCGTCCAGGGACTGCAGAGATCAAAGGATTACAGGGCAAACACAAAGCTAGATTTCAAAAGGCAAATTTATGATTTAAAGTGTAACACAAATGACACCCAACATAAGTAAGTAAGTAAGGGAGAATTGGTCTGGTATTTTAAGTACCCCTTTTTATGAAAACATTCATTCAAGGAGAACCATGAAACTTTTCATGATTCCCCCCATCCCCCAATTGCTGGTGCTTTTCCCTCCTGTACTCCCTTATATTTAAATTTACCTACTACTGTATTATTTAACTACTTTATATTTATTTGTATTTATTTACATTATTTTTATTCTGTATGTTCTTACATATGGACTTATCTCCCCTGTCCCCTTCTCCCATAAGAATGTGAGCTACTAAAGGGTAGGGATTTTTTATTTTTATCCTGTATTCTCAGCATCCAATACAATGTCTAGCACACAGTAGGCATTTGATAAATGCTTGTAGATCAGTTACAAAATGTGAAGCATTCATTATTCTTGGAAGGTGATTAAAAGTATAGAATACTGCCTGATCCTACCCCCATGGCAGTAGAGGAAATGTTTACAAAGCAATGAAAAAAAAAAGGAAGTCAACATATCAATATTAAGGTTTCTTTCCTTCATTCTGCAAGTCAAATCAAGAAGTGTTTATGAAGCGCCTATTATGCCATTATACTAAATGCCTGATGATACAAAGAAAGGAAAAATAATCCTTACCCTCAAGAAGTTTACAATCTAATAGGTGAGACAGCATGCAAACACTTATGTACAAACAAGATATACAAAGATAAATTAGAAGTAGTCTCTAAAGAAAGGTACTGTCCTCAAGGAAAACCTAGAAAAGTTTCTTGCAGAATAGGGGAGTTGGTACTTCTGTCCAGTGATAACTTCAAATTTGAACTGCACTACATTATCTAAGTCAGTTTCAGCAATACATCATTGAGAGACTAGCATCTAAATCCAAAAGAACTTTTTCTGCTAGAGAAGTGAAAGCTAAAAGAGTTAGGCAGTCAGTAAACATGTATTAAAGGCCTACTGTGTGCCAGCCATAATGTTGTGCTAGGAATACAAAGATGCAAAATTAGCCACTGACTTAAAGAATCTCACAATAAAATAGAAGAGACCACAAATACTTATACACTAACAAACTAGATACCAACAAAATAGAAAGTAATTAATAAAGGGAAGACATTCAACTTGAGGAAGATTAAGAAAGATTTCTTTCAGAAGATGGGATTCTAGCTGAATTGAAAGAAACTAAGGAATCCAAGAGTCTGAGCTGAGAAAGATGGTTCCAGGCATTTGGGGCAACCAGTGAAAATGTCTAAAGTCAGGAGATGTAGGGTCTTCATGGGAATTGGAGATGAGGCAGTAAGGAAAAGAATTGGAGTCAGTTCAACAGACATTCAAAAGAGAGTTTCTCACATTTCCTAGAAAAGTGGTAACATTCAAATTAAGCCTATTTAGTCGGATCTTCATCATATAATGGTTTCATGTAGGTGTTTCATACAAAGAAAAATGATGCTACTAAAAATTCTGCAGGAAAAAAAGACTCAAACTTTAATAGAGTTGGGTTGAAAAGTAAATTCTAAGGCCAAGAAAAGCATTTTCATTAGCAAAGTAAACATTAAGGGTTTGGGTGGGAAAATGATAACTTGGCAAGTTATGAAATGCCACAGCGGACAGGGTGGAAAGCAGTTATAGCTCTGTCTTCAGTGCCTGCTGTAAAAATAGATTTCTAAACTTTTACATTTTAAGTAAATATTTTTAGTCATAGCTCACAGGTGTTAATCATTCTAGCCACAAGCTGAATTATTATCTTTGCAGGCAGGTCTTCTCAAGACATTTGGGAGTCTCCCAGCAGCACAAGTCTATCTTACTGAATCCCATTCTGAACAGGCATTGAGTAGCAGGTGAAAATCAGAGCTCATTCAGAGAATTGATAAGATACATTCAAGGCTCAGAAAACTGGTTTTCTGGACTCAGACATCTATCAGTGAACTAACCACCCTCTACCATTCATCCTCTACCTCTAAAATGAAGCCAAGAATGTAAAAGTCCATAAAGCAGGAGTATTTTGAGTACAAATGAGCTCAGAAACTAAACAAATAAAGTGGAAAGTTAAGGTTGTTTTTTACTCTCATCTCCTGACTTTCATTATCAACAAAATTACCATAATGGAAACATTAATGCAGGTCAGTATAGTGTCAGGAGTAGAGAGCTTGCCTTAAACTTAGAAAGACTACAAACGTTATATGATAATCAACTGTGAAAGACTAAGTAACTAATCCACACAATGACCCATCACAATTTCAAAAAACTCATGATGAAAAATGCTATCTACCTCTAGATGGAAACTCATGGAGTCAGGGTACAAATTGAAATGTACTTTTTTTTTGTTGCATTCATTCATTCATGCTTTTATTTATCTACCTATTTATTTATTTTGGGGGTATGGCTAATATATAAATTTGTTTTGCATAACTATGAATTGTAAAGGGTTTTGTATTTCTTGCCTGCTCAATAGGTAGGAAAAGGAGTTGATGGAGGGAGTCAATTTGGAACTGAAAATAAAATGGGATTCTAAAAAATAAAATTAACAAGATGTGAATTTTGATCCAGCCTCAGGTACATACTGGCTTTGTGATCCTAGACAAGTCAATTAGCTTCTTACTGCCCCAACCAACTCTGAGACTATAAATTGCAGAGCAGATACAAAACTGCATTGTTCAAGAAATGGATTTATCCCTACCTACATTGAATTAATCATAGATTTTTTTTAAAGGAATCGTTATCTTTCTGGTGAATCTGTCCTTTGATGCCACCATTTCCTCAGCTATTAAGCATCATGCTTCTTTGTAGGAAGATAAAAGGTACAATGTAACCACAGGACTCTTTTGTACTTTATGCAACTAACTTACTGCTTTATGTCAATCATTGCCAAAAATTGAAAATAATTTAGGAAATCTTTTTTAAAGGTGTAGAAAGGAAATTGGGTTTGTTTCCTATTGCTTTTAGTACTGCACATAATTAACACCGACCACTTAGAAAGACCACATATTAGATGTAACATAAGCTTGACTTTTATTTCAATTCAGGCTAGTTCAATTAAATCCAACAACTGTTTTAATGTACTATTATATGCAAGCCTTTGGGAGACCACTTGGTCTCAATACCTTTTTTCATGACAAATATTATTACAAAAAAGCAATAGAAAAATCTGTGACTTTGTTATATTTTGGTGGTCATGAGTGGTGTTTGTGGGGGTGATGTGCATATGTGTGTATGAATGTGAGTGTGTGAGTGGAATGAGGAAACAATGTCCTTATAGAGATATAGAAATGAAACTTAACAGTCAGAAGGTTGTCCGTGGAGTCTTTGCTAACTGCTTTCATACTAGAGGATTATTTTCTCATATCTCTGACACTATGAGCCAGAAGAAAGAGTTGTCCTACTGCTTCCTTCTCATTCTCGCTCCTGGATGAGCATGCAAGTGGTATGAGAAAAGAATTCCTCAAAACTGAAAAGGGTAAACAAAGATATACTTTCTTATGGAGAAAGCCAGGTTTCTATGAATGCAAGAAAGATGAAATCATGGGAAAAAAGAGATCAAAGATGGAAAGGAAGCCTGTTTAATTACTAGAGACTAAGTTTCCAGAATGTGTAGTGAAAACACAGAGCAGAGGGAGAAAAGAACAGGGGTGAAGGAGGAGGTTAAAAAGAAGAGTATGAGTAAAGGCAGCAAAAGGAAGCAGAGATTCTGAATCAAGGAGATTAGAGAAGCATAAGATATAAATTGGCTAACTTAAAGATAAAGGAGGTTTTGACAGGTGACTGGTGCCTTTAACTTCTGAGTCTTACAATGATGGAAGAAGCACTTAGCACAGTGTATAGTACCTAGTAAGTATTTGTTTGATGACTGACTAGCTGCAGTGTGTTAACACATGTTCCTCCAAAGGAGAGGAGATTTGGGATTGAGATTGGAAAGCACAGACGTTTGGTGGTAGGTATGGATCTCTATGAACTGGACTGAACTCATGTGGAAATTGCTAAGTAGTTATACCCCAACATGGGTGATAAAGAACATCCCGAGACACCTCACAGATTAAGCATGCATTTACCTCTGAGGCAGGGTTGGTGTCCCCAGCCCTGGTCCATTTGTCATTCAGTTTGATATCTTTGGCTTTGATGAGAGCGCATGAGGCCTTTGCTTGGGTCCCCGATTGTCCTGGCTCTACTCATATTGTGTGAGGTATGAGAGTGGCCTATATCTGAACCAAATCATATGGGGGGCTCTCGATGCCAGAAATATATATTCTCCTCAATATCATTTGAGTTTTTTAAATCTTGTCTTCTAAGCCTTCCTCTAGCAAATGTAAAGCTGAGGTCAAATGAACACATTTGAAGTTTATTAGCAACAGATATTTTTGGAGTTATCAAGCAAGTTTATTGAAACTTAGCTAAAGAGATTTTTAGATGAAATAACTTGTTTTTTTCTATTTCATTTTATTTATTACTGTCTTGATTATACATATCACATTCATTTCTAAATATATCCCTTATCCTTCTCAAATTCCCATCCTTTCAACCTTTCCTTGTACAAAAATTTAAAACCAAAGAAATAAAAAAATAAATAGTTAACACTAGTTTGAATACTTTACATATTTTTAGGCCCATCTTACCTGTTCTACATTCCAGTTTTATGGAATGATATAGAAACAAGCCATATTAACCCATTTTCTCTTTCTCCAAAAATATGTCCTAAGATTCAGGAACTATTATTCTTCTTACATTACAGGAAGAGCAAACAAGGAGAGGAAACAGAGGTGACCATCATCTCATTGCTTTCCATCTTTTTAATTTCTCTCTGTAAAGACATACACAAAATAAATAGGTTGTAAGTACCAGAAAACTAAACATTTTCCTTATCTCACAAAAGCCCATTTAAAAGGACAACACCAGATTTAAATTATCTTATAGAATCAAATTCAATAAGAAAATTACAGATCTGAACAATCACTGGGGAGAGTCCTGTCATCAAAGTCAGCTAATTCTGACAGTGGAATTGCTAGAGAAGGAAGAGATACAGTTCCATAAGAATAATCCTACCAACATATGATGTTATAGCCAATGAACTTCTCCCAATATCTGACTGCTTTCTTGACTTTATGGTAAGCATTTCTCATTCTAGTTTAGTATGAATAAACTGACATTAGGGTCTGTTCAGTTTTGTTGCTTTTCCAGCGTACTAAAAAGTACTATATTCAAGTATCTATGCATTTAGACTGTAGCATAACCTAGAAATCTGGAAGAACTAGTTTACATATCACTGCTTTTACCTTCAAAAGTACCAAAATTAATAGAATAATATGGAATAAAGGGGGAAATATTTATTGAAATACCCAATATGCTCCATTTTAAAAACTTTGCTAGGAGGAGAAGGATAAAAGTTTTTCAGCATCTGATGCCAAGATTATGCCACAGGGAATGTAGCCTGACAAAGTGGTCATCCATCATTGTCACTGTCTAAGATACACACTGAAAAGTTGAAAAGGTATGAGTCATTGGTTCCTTCATGAAAGCCAATTTAAGACAGATAGCACCGACCTCTTCTCCCTGTTCTTCCTCTACCTCCTCTGGGGGAAAAATGTTCAAGTTACTTGCATCTGTGATGATTAATTCATTTATATTTATAAACATTTAAGGTCTACCTCTCAGTTTAAACACTTGGTTGCTATGAAAACAGAAAGCACTAACTGTATCATTCCACGTAAACAGGTGATAAAATTAAATTGTCCTTTTCTATACACACACACATCTGTTTCATGGATCAGAGATCAGGTTAGATCACATTTGGGAAGCTGGGCAGCATTTTTAATGTTCCCAAGCTGCTTGCTCCCACCAAAGTTTATTTTAGAAAAACAAATGGGTACTAGAAAGATAGACAGACAGACAGACAGACAGATAGATAGATAGATAGATAGATAGACAGACAGATAGATAGACAATAGACTCACAATCATATGATATGATTGTGAATCACAGAACATAAGAATTTTAGAAGTATCAGTATTGCAAATGACCCAAAGGGCAATGGAAACATACAGGACAAGTATGAGTTAGCATATTATCAAGGATAACTGTCTTATTGAGAGAAGTGCTATAAATGACAACATCAAGGACATGTAGTCATCTACCAAGAGGAAAGGCTGTCTAATAAGCAGAAAGTTCTGCACTGGCATCCATAAGATCTTAAAGGAATTAGAGGAAGATATTAGATGCATCTTCCCTGGAGGCCTAGCAGGGCAACATAGATACAGATCACATTGGATGAATGAAGACACCCCATGGTCCACACTAGTCAAAGAAGTGCTGACATTTATGAATTCTCTAAAGCATAAGAATATTGTTATATAAACCCATATAATGCCATATGTCATTCAGGTAGGCTGGTAAGTTCTAGGAATTGAAAGCACTTCACATTTTATGCAGGTAGGAGATATAAAGATGGTTTTCCAACCAACTGCAATAATAAATGAAGGGATACTAAAAAAATGGGACTATCTCTTATTTGATTTTAAACCTTAGGGAATAATTAATTCATTTCAAGACATCTTCAAGGATGCTCTGTTGAAAGATGGCTTGATGGAATATAAAGAGTATTGAACTTATAGTGAGAATAAATAGGTTCAATTCTCATTTCTTCCAATGTGTAACTTGGGACAAATGATTTCATTCTTCTTGACCTTAATTGTTCGTTGGTAATCTGAGTGTGTTGGAAAAGAAAATAGTCTATGACATCTTTTTCAGTACTAGTATACTATGAATCTACTCTCTCAAAGTGCTAAGGTGAATTAGTTATTAATATTAATTAAGAATTCTGTATTCAAAATTTTCAGTAAAAATTGAATAAATTACTTCCCATTGGTTTGGGTTTCCGATTGTTCTCTTAACATTTAAGTCCCTATTTAGCTTCTTAGAACATAACTTAAATATTAACCAATCATCAGAAACATTGCAAGATTTATGGTCTAAAGTCTAGAAACACAACAATTTATGAAAGTGAACTACTTCAGTTCACTGCAAATGCTGGCCCTGTAATAATTTTAGTGAGTTCTCTGCTCACATAATTAGAAGATTGATTGACTCTGGTTGTATGATAAGGCAGCATTGATACCAGAAGTAGTAGTGAATATAGCCAAGCAATACCACATACGGTACGATCCCAGATTTGTGAACCAAGTTTTGTTGCTGTTAACTATTTTGCTAAAGAAATCCATGATTATTAATGAACTGATTTAATTAGTAACAATAGCAGCTGTTCCAGCAGTACAACACATCAACATTTCCATAGCAACAGTATGATGTGGAAGAAACAATGGCATGGAAGCCTGAGTTAGAGTCCTGACAGCCATTAACAAATGCATGATTCTGGGCAAGTTCCTCTAAATCTAGAGGGTCGATAGATCTGTTGGGGGTCATGAATAGAAGTCAGTGGTTCATGAACTTGTATGGGAAAAATCATTTTAATTTTAACTAATCTCTAACTAAAATTTACCATTTCCTTCTGTTATGATTTTTTTCTTCCTGAGAAGGGCTCCATAGTCTTCACTGCCAGATGACTCCTTCACACACACACACACACACACACAAAGATTAAAAACTTTTGCTTCTACAATTCTATGGGTCTTGTTTTGCTTTTCTGAAAAATAAAGGTCATTATAACATCTCTTAAGATTTTTAACATTCTCTACAACTTAAAAATACTATTTTGCTGAGTTCCTCACTTAATCTTGTTTTAAGTGTTCCCTGTCTTTTTGTGTTCTCTGCATATATCTTGCCTTACAAGCAGAGAATAATAACCTCCTCCCTCCCTCACCCAAAGGCTCTTAGCCTACATTTCACCTGAGCAGCATTATCCTTCTGACAACAAAGGTGGGTTGGAGAGAAGTGGAAGAACACAGAATGGGGGAAATAACACATTGTTGAACATAGAATTTCTTATATTCACAAATAGACAAGTTCATCTTCATCTATCATTTGAATACATTTGAAGGTCTAGTTGACATCTTCTCCAAGAAATATATATATTAAGCATGCAGTGGTACAAATGCTGATTATATAAGCTTTCCAAGGAGATGGCTGCTGGAATAATTCTTTTCTATTACTGAGGAGAGGAGAAATACTTGAACTTGTCCTATATGTATTTACTTCTTGAAGCCCTTGTAAAATTTCACTTTTAGTAGCATTGCACTCTTTCCAATCCCTGTCCCTGCCAAGCTAGGTCGCCTCGGTCTACTGACCTGGAGGAGAGATGAGCTTTAGATAAACCACAGACATATTTCTGATAGAAACTCATGCTTCATGGAAATTCTGGCACTGAGTGAATGTGAGAATCTTAAGCTCTAGACAACTGACAAAATTCACATCTAAGGCAAAGAGAAGGCAAGTGACATGAAGTTTTATTGCGAGGTCATGTAATGTAATGGAAAAGAGCACTTATAGCCAGGAATCCTTGAGTTCAAATCTTTCCAGTGACATTTAGTAGCTGACCTTCAAAAAATCACTTAAAATTTGTGAGACTCAGTTTCCTTATCTGTATAATGGGGTTAACAAAACCTTTATGAACTACCTTTCAGAATTTTATTGTTGATCAAACTAGATACAATCCATTAAAAAGTATTACGTCAAAACGCTAGTCATTATTGTGAATTGGGAAAATTTTGTCTGACGTGTACTTAGGTTAAAGGTATTTCAAAGTATAGATTGAACTCTAGATCTCTTGATTTTTTTTTAATTCCATACACTGAGCCAATCCAGTTTAAAATATAAACTTACCATAAGCATAATTAAATTTAGCAACATACATGTATTTAATACATATGTAGAACATGCCCAACTATTCAATGCAAAAAAATATTAAATCTCTATAATGCATAACTAACAGTGACAATGCAGTTAAACATTAATTTAATAAATGATACATACTCTGATGATCTGGAAGACACTGTAGTTTTCTAAAGAGTTCATTTTAAACTTGGAAAGAAGCAGTATTTGTGCAATGTCAAAAGCAATAGACGAAGCTAGAAAGAGGCAAGTCAATCCCATCTCTGACACATTATCTGCATAAGCTCAGTAAAGTCACTTTAAATCTTTGACCCTCAGTTTCTCCACCTGCAAAATAGGGTTTATGATACCATAATGAGTTAATTATCTCCAAGGGTGATTGTGAAGACATTACTTTGCATATATTTCTTAAAACATGATCACAAAGAGGTGGACATAACTCAACTGAACAGCCTTGTGTATGTACACATACATGCTTATAATTGCACATCAAATTTTTATTTAAAGAAAAAGAAATAGAGAGTGTCCTCTCATGGAAATTAAATAGCATTTGCATCCTAGTTATGGATATAGCAGATTTTCCTTTGGACCTCAAAATATTTTATATAGGATAAATATAATTTAGTCTTCTTAAAACCTATACAAATATCTTCCTGTATTCTTGAGTGTGATTATGGACATTTTTTACTAAAAATTATTTTCTAGAACAGAATATTTTATTTTTTCACTGAGTAGCAATGGAGTTCTAATCATGAGAATCCTGACTTAATACTAGAACTAATAAATAAGAGTATAACTGGGTTATATCAGATAATGTTAAAATAGGCAAATGAAGTGAAAGCATGCATATAATAGTTCCGTGATTACAAAAACTGCTCTAAGCTAAACTTATCTTCTAAAAATACACATAGCATATGACTACAAGAACAACCAACAAACAATGGCAGGACCTCTTCCTCTTTTTCGCTCCCTCTTGATTTTCCTAACCTCCCTACCATGCCCTAGCACCCTTCTAATCACGGAAGATTTTATTTTTTGGTCTGTGAAGCCTTCTCACCCCAGATTATTCCCCCACCCATAATGGCTCCTTCTTTAATTGGTGAATTTCTTCTAAGACCTGGAGGAGGAGTCTAGGTCAGCCCTACTCACTCCTTGTTCCTCTCCTGGGATGACTTTGGCCCCGGACTTCTCATCTCCATCCTCAACTTTTCAGCCTCCTTTTATGTGTTCTTCTCCCTACTAACATATAAGTTTCTTCAGAGAAGGAGGACCTTTCTTTTTATTTCTATTCATACTTCCAGTGATTAGCACAGTTCCTGGTACATAGTAAGTACTTAGAGGCATGATCTGGGTTTGGAAAAGAAACCTTAGCTAGAATTGTTCCTACCCCCAATAAACATAACCATGGAGACTCATGACACTTATAAAACCCTATAATTACTCCAAATTAACTAATACCCTTAATAGCATGATTGCATAATTGCATAACAAAAGGAAAAGTTTACAATGCTTTTCCACAGTGAATATTCTACTATATACATCCTCTCCCAAATAGCCTTTGACACAATAGTATTCAATTCAACAAATATTCCTTAAACAATGCTCTGTAAACAAAGACATTTTAAAAAGAAGTCTTCACTGTCAGAAAGGAAAGTTGATCATTTTAGCTTCTGGAGGGAAAACTTGTCAAATTTTGACTATTAAAGTGATACCTTGGCAGCTTGATAAATCATAATTTTCAAATCATTCAAAGTATTGGGTAGACAGCAAAAAAAGCAGAGAAAGAAGAGCAAATAAATAAAAATGAAGTTGAGACAAAGGACAGAAACTAGAGAATGATATAGACAGAAATTCAGTCAAAATTGAAGTAATAGTACAGTTAGAGCACAAGGGAAATATACATGTTACAAATAAGAAAGGAAGGTATCAACAAAGGAAAAATGAGCTCATTCTTAAGATGATTAATGTACTGTACAAATTCAAGCAAGATACTGGTTAACTCAGGGAGAAAACAGTATTAGCTAGGCATCATTAACAACAAAAAAAGTGGTTTTGATCTATTACTTTTCCTTTCATTGCTTTCTTTTAAAATTAAGTTGCATCTTTATGGAGGTATAGTGTGAGAAAAAGCTTTGGCTACCATGGTATAGAAGGTAACCTTGGTATGTTCTGTTTCTGATTAAGGTCCCTAGCAATAGTGATGTAACAAATCACATACTCAAATATTTTAGCAGTGGAGAAAGAGGGGAATTGGCAGATAGTTAGGTACTATGTATGAAAAAGCTGTCATGTTTGGAAATGGTCTGAATATGAAGGACTTGGGAGGAAAAAAGAAAACATCAAAGGTGACATCTTGGTTGCAAAAAATATGAGTAGGTGAGAGTGGAAATGCTGTTGACAGCATTGAACTGGGGAACATGGATGAGGTCAAAATAAATTTCCTAGAAAATATTACCAACAGATTGAACTGCATGGCAAACTGCATATGATGTTCTAGGGGAGAAAGAGATCCATATACTGACAGGGAAAAGTAAAAACAGATTATCAATTTATTAGCTTATAGCCTTCATATATAAGTGATGTGATAGACATGGGACCTCAATAATGTGGGTACTCTCCCAAACTGAGCAATCTGCATCCTATCTGCCCTTTCTAATTCTATGCAACTCTTATCTGTATCTTTCCATATAGAGTGTATCCACTCAACATTTTAGGTGAATTCCTCTAGATCTTTTGGCATTGTATGGACATGACTGAAGTACATGGTATCCATCAGTCACTCTTTGCTCTTTATTACATAACCAGCCTATCCCTTATTCTGGCCCTATATTTTGATGATGAGGTAAGGGAAAAAGGGAATAAGCATTTATATAGAATCTGCTATGTGCAAGGTATTATGCTAGGATCTTTTTTATTTTTTACAATATTGTTTCATCTTACTCTTATGACAACCCTAAAAGGTAGATGATAATATTATCCACATATTAAAGTTTAGGAAATTGAGGGAAACAAGAGTTAAGTAACTTTCCTGGGATCATATCCAAGTCCTGATTCAAACTTAGAGCTTGCTGATTCTCAGCCTACCACCCTATTCACAATGCCATCAGCTGCTTCTGACAGGATAAAAGATGGTGGCATCTGTTATACAACTCCATTTATGAAATCTTTGTTGGTAACATACTGTCACCCATTCAGGCCTACTCCATTGTCTTTTGCAGATCTCTCAACTTTAACTTTTCCATGACTATAATATTCCATATTTCACAGCTATAGTCATCCCCAGAAGTCTATTGCTATTAAAATTTGCACCTCTGTCAGCAAGAAACTTTAGATTATTGAATGCACCATGCAATTTATCATAGACAATAGAGCGTATTCATTTTCTGTTTAATTCTTGGTCCTATTCATTATCTATCTGTACATAGAGGGAGGAAGGTATTGCATGGATTTTTCTTCTATTTGCATATAATTTTCCAAGCAATAAGGCATTCTTTTTCAAAGTGATTTTCACCCCTTCTTGTCTGGAAAATTAGGAAGGATTCTTTTACATGATTGTAGATTCTATGTTAGAAGTTTTATAATGTTCAGAGGTTTAAAGCAATCAGCACAATGTCTTCTACAGCTAGGGTATCTGGAGAACCTCTCCATTTAGAGGTTATTATGTTTGTCCATTTTCAAAAAGGACCATGACATCAGGGAATTGATGACATGACTTGCAGTTGACTTTGATTTGAATGAGGGAGGGCTGTGCAAGGTCACCAGTCTCACTTTCTCCTCCAGAGTCATCTGGATCCAGTGACTAAATATTCATCTGGATGACTGGATATGTCCCAGGATGCAGTGGGAGATGCTGATCTTTTTAAGCTAAGGCCTTTTCAGATACTCACTTAGAATGAGGTAATGTCCCTTCAATGAATAGACCTCTTTAAGAAGTAATCAAGGGAAAAAAAGAAGTAATCAGGGATGGTCCCTTTAATTAGAAAAAGATAAATCAAGCTGAGAGGGCAAGGTGCTCAGGGTTGCTGTTCCAAAGAGAAACAGTTACCATTGAGATTCACTCTAAGCCAAGAAGTTCAAAAAGTAGCCATAAAGTGGAGCTTGGACAGGGAGCTTTATGGTCCAATCTATGGACTTCAGAGTGAACTGTGTTAAAGGTTTTAATAAAGAATGGAAGGAAGGAAAGAAGGAAGGAAGGAAGGAAAGAAGGAAGGAAGGAAGGAAGGAAGGAAGGAAGGAAGGAAGGAAGGAAGGAAGGAAGGAAGGAAGGAAGGGAGGAAAAGGGAAGGGAAGGAGGAAGAAATCTAGCCAGTAAACCCAAAGTTAACCAGGCAGCTTCTGGCCACCAAAATTTTGATTCCTTTGGAGAGGAGAAGGAAAAGGAGAGGGAGAGGATGACCTGAGTTACCCATTTAGCTGGGTCATCATTCAGGTAGCTTGGTCTACTCAAGGGTTATGTCTGTCCTTGTTTTTCAAAGAGGTACTTGACATCACTGAAATATTGACATGACTTGCGTTTGACCTTGTTTTGTGTGATGGAGATGTGCAAGGTCAGGAACTGCACTTTCTCCACCTGAGCCATCTGGCTCCAGTGACCAGATATTCATCAGGAACTAGAGATGGCCCAGAATGCAATGTGAGAGCCTGGTCTTTTTACACTGGAATAATTTTTAGGGAACTTTATCATGACAGTGGCAAGGACTTTAGAGAAAATATTTTTGTCAATTTTGTGCCTCACTTAATATTTCTGTACAAATTTGTCTTGTAGCCTTGACAGAAGAGCAGCTTTTAGGCAACATTTTACAAAACTAAATCAAATGCTTCATTATAATGAACAATAAAAATAAGGAAAGGGAGATAATTATTCTCTCCATCCTTCACTCAACTGTGCAACTGTAATGAAGTCCTACGGAAGATCAATTGCAAAACCACCAG
The DNA here is from genome assembly GCA_023548195.1 of Bettongia penicillata ogilbyi. Taxonomy (NCBI): domain Eukaryota; kingdom Metazoa; phylum Chordata; class Mammalia; order Diprotodontia; family Potoroidae; genus Bettongia; species Bettongia penicillata. Next base: position 22,098,048 of record JAJHZJ010000470.1, read on the forward strand.
TTCGCATCTCAATCCTTCTTCAATCCATTAATACACATATGGATTATTTTTATGGAAATGTGGATTTGGTAAAGTAGCTTTTTGAGTGATAGTATCAATATTTTATCATATTTTTGGTAATAAAGTCAATGAAACTTATTGTGTCCTAGGAATAGAAAACAATCTAGAGAAAAGGGAACAGGCATTTATTAGGTGCCTACTTTGTGTCATCCACTTTCCTAAGAACTTTTCCAAATAATATCTTATTTAATCTGATTTGAGACTTGCAACAGCCCTGAGTAGTTGGTACTATTATGACAACCATTTTATACTTGAAGAAAATGAGGAAGATAGAGATTAAGCTACTTGTATAATAGGGTCATGTAGCTAGTATTTGCCTAAGGCTACATTTGGATTTAGGTCTTCCTAAATTGGATTTAAGCCTGGCTTCTGGCCCTCACTTTCTTTTGTGACCCTGGGCAAGTTATCTAACTTTTCTGTGCCCCATTGTATGACTAAGTTACAAAAGAATTGTTCATCCATAGTAGATGGAATTTCCTCATTAAAAGTTTTCTGCACTGATGAAATCACATGTCCAGATTATAAAGTAAAAGGCTCTGGATTTTCCTCAAGCAAATTGAATCATTCCATCTGTCAGATATCTTAAGAATAATTCCCTCAGCAATCTGAAAATTTTATCTCCTTCAGAAGAGATCTCCTTTGTATAATTAACCTATTCCAGCTGCTCTCCTGATCTCATCTTTCACTTCCCTTGAGCCCAACAATTGGGACTGTGATGTCAAGTGTTCAACTATGCCAGTTCCATAGTAATTCAAAATGAAAACAATTTCTTAGAAAAATATTTAAAGATCTATATAACATCATTTTATCAATGTCATTATCCTTCTTCCATTTTCTTTTTTAAAAGCTTTTGTCATGACCTGCCTTAGTTTAATCTCTTGCTCAATTTCCTGGAGACTTGTGTTTTTTCCTCCATTTTTCTTTTTTTATGAAGTAATTCTATATTCGTATTCCTCCATCGTCCTCTTTTGTATTATTTCACGAGTGAGCTTGTATTTAATCTGTTATTGCTCTTAAATTCCATATTTCTCTGATTTGCAAAGACAGCAAGTTTTTGCAAGATGATTTCTAGATTCTTTCAAACTCCTTGTGGCAATTGATTTATATCAGCTAAACTTCTATAGGAAATGTCATTATGTTGCCTTGATGTCTCTTTCTTTTTTCCCATTTTCTAGCATCAACAACGTCTGTCTTTAATAACATCAGAGTTGCCTCAGTTTGGAATTATATAGTCTTCTCATTTTGATCTTTATTTTACTTTGGCACTCATGTAGATCATTCTTCAACCACACATCAGTAACCAGTCATTTCCTATATACTAAAATATAATAAATTGAATTTTCTTATGATTTCCTTTGATAGTGACCATGTATAGTACATACTAGCTTTCTTCTTGGAGGACATGGTCAGCATATAGGCTTAAGACACTGCAATAATCTTTAATACCTTAGGTGACTGGTTTTCTTTTCCAAAATATTTTTTATTTCATTAAATATTTCCCAATTACATGTAAAAATTAAGTAATCATTTTAAAAAATGAATTCTAAACTTTCTCCCTTCCTTCAGTGTCTCCCCCATTTTGAGAAGGAAAGTAATTTCATATCAATTATACATGGAAGTCATGTAAAATATATTCACCTATGTTGCAAAAAATACCAGACAAAAATAAAATAAAAAAAATAAAGTAAAAAATGTATATTTTATTCTGCATTCAGAATTCATCAATTCTCTCTGGAGGTACATAGCGTTATTCTTCATGGTTCCTTTGGAAACATCCTAGATTGCTACCCTGATTAGAGCAGCTAACTCTTTTACAGCTAATCGTTCTCACTGGTTACTGATTCTCAAAGTGTGGTCCAGATTCCTTAGGCATCCCCAAGATCCTTTTCAAAGGGTCAATGATATAAACATATCTTCATAATAATAATGAGATTATAATTTCTAATACGGTAAATAGTGATTGATGTAATCCACATAAATAAAGGGGCTTTGGAGATTCAGGACCTCAATAATTTTTAAGAATATAATGGACTCATAAAACCAAAAAGGTTGAGAACTGTTTTGAAAAACTCTTTTTTTCTTATTATTTAATGATGCTCTCTTACATTTTTTCATCTTTTTCCCTGACACTCATCTTTGCACTAAAATCACCAAATATAACAGTGTGCTGCCCTTCTTACTTTTAGGGTCTTATCAAGATTATTATAGATGTTTTGGTCACATGGTACAATGGAAAGAATACCATTTCATGACTCACACAGATGATATGGGTTTAAATTCCAGGTTTGCCAGTCACTATTTACTATTTAAGTGCCAGTTTGCCAGTAACCATTTAAGAACCTATGAGTCATTTTGCCTTTTCAGGGTTTCCTTTCTTCATCTACAAAATAAGAAAGTTGGGCTACATGGCAAGTATGATATCTTTTAGCTCCAAACTTATGATTATTTGATCCTATATGACTGAATAGTGATATCAGTTCGAAAAAGCATCTCTAATGGAACACCCCAGTTTTCTGTGCGTGGTCAAACACAGAATGTCTCTTTTCACATGATGCAGGGACAAATCATGAATTTGATTGTGACTGGGAAAAGGACTGGAAATCAAGCTGCTAATTTAACATTACGTTGACAAAATTCTAGAGAGACATATTAAAAAAAAAACTTTAATGAGTCAATTTCATAAAGGCAGAACTTCATTCTCACTCAGTTTACTGTTTTGTACACCAAACCACTTATTAACTGTTATAGTTGTATTTGGAAAACTACATGTTTTTTATGAGCAGCTAGATGGTACAATGGTTAGTGTACCAGGCTTGGAGTTAGGGAGACTCATCTCCCCGATTTCAAATAAAGCCTCAGACACTTTCTAGCTGCGTGACCCTGGGCAAGCCACTTAGCCTATAAAATGAGCTGGAAAAGGAGATATCAAACCACTCTAGTATCTTTGCCAAGTGAATTCCAAATGGGATCACAAAGAGTTGTACATAACTGAAAAATGATTGAGTAAAAACAATTATGTTCTTTACTATTCTCAATTATCTATTATCCTATCCAAAAGAAAGGAAGAAATAACTAATGACACCTGAAAGATAATGGGAAATTTCTAATGGATATAATTATGTTAGAACTTCATATAAGATTATAGGTGGGCATAATTTTCTGATAAATTCTTTCCCAGCTGCGGCATAGCTGTGATGTACTTTAGAAAAGAAAGAAATGGCAACATATTTGGATGTTAAAAACTTGAGTTCAAATCTCATTTCTTCTATTAACTAGCCTTATTACTGTGGGCAAATAATTATTCTACTCTAGTCTCAGCTTCCACATCTCTAAAATGAAAATAAAAGTATTTTATTTCCTCTAGTTTTTTTTCCTGAGAAGCAGATGAAATAAGGAACATAAGGCACTATAAGAAGTACAAGAACTACAAAAATATCTCCTATTTGTATAAAGAATACATTGGAAAGAGTTAGAATAACTGAGTCATCTTGCTTCTGGCATTTGCTACATGTTACCTCTTGCTAATCTGTTAACTTCCCTGGGTCTTGGTTTCCTCATTTGTAGAAGGAGAGACTTGGGCTGGATGATGTCTAAGGCTCTTTCCATTACTAAATCTATGGATATATACAGGAAGACTTCAAAGTATTTGCAATAATCACCTCTGATAAAAGTGTGATATTCAAGATACATAAGAAACTAACACAAATATGTTAGAACAAAGAACAAAACCTATTGTCCAACAGATAAGTGATTAACGAGTATGAACAGTTCTCAAAAAAGTAAGCAATTATATATATTAAAAATATGAAAATGTTCAAAATCAATTAATTCTAAAATGCAAATTAAGATGCCTATGGTATTTTACCTCATATTCAGATAAATTGCTAAGATGAGATTACTGAGGGGCCTACTGTAAGATAGGACCACTAATACATTGTTCTTGGGGCTATGACCTGACCAAATCTGAAAAATAATTTGCAATTACCCCCAAAAGTGACTAAGCAGTTCATAACCTTAGAATTCAAATGGCAGGAAGGTCAAGGACACAATAAGTAGCCTCATATCCATAGAAGCATGTGGATGTGTTGGTACACACAAGCAGAAAAATTTAAATCAAAGTAAGTCCCCAGCAATTACAAAATAGCATATAAATGTCGTAAAATGTTAGCGCATTACAAGAAATATCAAGATTTCAGAGAAACATAGGAAGACTTACACAAGATGACATAGCAATGAAAATGATGTAAGCAAAAACCATAACGATGCTGACAGTTATGCAATAGTTATGACTAATCATTGCACAAAACAGAGATGATAAAATATGTAACTTTCCTTTCACTGGCAAGGTTAAGGGACTATAAATTCATAATGTTGCTTGGGCTGTTAGCTATTGTTACTGTGTGGGTTTGTCTGACTTAAATGTTTTTCTTTGTCACAAAAGAAGCAGTAACAGCCAGCAAAGTGGGGTCATTGCTGTTTTTCTAGATTGAGTTTTAACCAATCAGATTTGCGTGTGGGCTCTAGTCAATCAGAGACATACATGTGGGTTCTACCCAATCAGATACTGTGTAGATCTGCACATAAACAGAGAGCCAGCATTGAAGGGGTGAGGCAATGTGGAAAAGAAAAGAGCTGAGAGCTGAGGTCAAGGACTGAGAGGGGAGACCTCTGATGATAGAGACTTGCTGAAGGAGCCTCCAAATTTTGACAGCGAATAAAGCTGTAGGACAGAAACACATCCATGAGACTTAGCCCCTTTTGAGAGCGGTTAAAGTGAACTGAGCTGTTAACACAGAACCTCTGGACTTTGGAGATGAATTGAGATGACAGTGCTAATAGTATGTGTCATTATTTTTGTTGGGCTGTTGAGCTTTGTTTTCCCAGGGGCAGAAGCTGCTGAGTGCAGTAGTCTTCCTGAGCTGAGACATGGAGCAGGAGCAGAGAGCTGCCTACCTGTGAATCCAGGTGAGAGTCAGCACACAGAGGAAGAGCCATGGGACTTAGAAGTCAATCCTGAGTTAAGATAAAAAGGGACTTTCCTTGGACACTTGATGTTGATTAAGAAGATTGTTCTTACTGAGGGAGACCTAAGGGCGGATGGTGTGGACTTGGACACTTGGTAATGCTTAAAGATGTAGCTATGAATGTTATGCATCACTTTATTGAACAATGTTTAGTTTACCGTTGAGTAAAGAAAGAGTTGAAGTTCACTAAACTACGTGATTAGCCCCTTGAAATTATTCAGCCCTCAGCAGTCCTCAGGTGTGCTACCATGACTGGTGTTCCAGAAGCCTGCACAGTGCAGGTGAGGCAGTGGGAATAAGGGAGAAAGAAGTTATTTATGCCCAGAAAAGACTGAAATAAACAAAGGGATCGGTGAAACTAGGTAATTAATCAAGTCAACAAATAAATAAAGCAATGAATAAGTGAATGAATAACCAAATAAATAAGTAAAGAGATAGGTAGACAAATAAACGATTAAATGAGTGACTAAATAAATGTCATTTTTAGTTAAACAGAACAATGAATTTACATTGTTATGCTGATTTGCGGGGGACTGAAAACTGGTGTAATTTCTATCAAATTCTTCTGACTCATGCTGGAAATATTTAATGTGATTAAAAAAAACTAAAGCAAAGACTTTAATGCTGAAGAGCTATCTCCTAAATTTTCCATGGCAAAGGAAGGTAGTTAAATGTTGTACTCAAATGGCTTTCCTATTGAATTTCAGGCTGTCTATAAAGTAGAAGAGTAAACAGAGGTATAAAAACAAAGGAAGCAATTAAGTAAAACAGTTACTACTATCACTAAGCAGGAAATTTTGTTTTTACTAAAGTTAAGTGGCAATGTATTACTTATCTTGTGTCCATTGAAAGTAGATTACTGATTTTAATTCTGCACCTAATAAAGTCATAGGTGTATAGTTATATAGCTGGAAGGGGCCTTGGAAGCCAGCCAAACCAATTTACCTTATTTTATAGAGGCAGTGTAATAACCATTCAGAGGCAGGATTCGAATCCAGGTCCTCTGAGTCTAGTTTCAGTGCTCCTTTCCCTGTGTCATGAAGTCCTTTAGCTTCTTACCTACCCCAAAATGGGGGTTTGGAGTAGATAAAATACATCTTAGTACTTTCCCAGTTCTAAGGTTCTGATTTGAAACCTATGTTCATAGAATTACTAACTAAGGATATGTTCGTTCATATCCATAAATTAAGGAATTATATAGAGGCTCATTATAGTGGCTATTACCATAGAAATTTCCTATATTTTGTCCTGCATGAATTTGATAATCTAGTTTGTTTTCATTTTTTTAACCTGGGCTGAATCTTGAGAGTTAAATATTTCATTTGGAAGTCTACTCACTCCAAGTGGCATCAAACCCTGGGAGATTAGTGAATAATAAATAACAGCATTTTTTCTTTGTTAGCCTCTTATATCCATGCTTACTAAATCTCCCTGCTAGGCAGCCAAAGACTCTGTTTTTTTGTGAAAGAGAAGCAAGATGCCACAGAGTCAACCTCACTAAAACTTCAGAGGATCTCTTGCTGTGCCATCCAGACAATTAAATCACTCAGTTCCCTCTCTGAGCTACCTGAAACACAAGAATGTCTGGAAAAGGGGATTGAATTTTTCTTGTTCTCAGCTTCTTCCCAGACCTTTCAAATGAAGCTTCAAATGACAAATTTTTAATGATTAAGACAACATCATATTCTTTTTAATTAGATTTTTGCCTATACTAGGCAGATCCCATATTATTTAATCTGAATTAATCCAGAAGGAAACCAAAATTAAATACTTACTTTTCTAAATCACTAGAAACAAAATTGATTTAATAGGTATAGAAAAAATAGCAGGTCCACCACATTAGTGAATGTGATTTTGTATTCATCTAACACTACAGAAGTAATAATATAGCTCATCTTAGAATTAGAAGCACCAGGTAAGAGGATATCATGCGTATTTTGGAACTATGGAGAATTAACTCCAAACCCAAGATCAGTCCTAGATATACCATTCTCTTGTTTGGAGCTAGGAACAACTGGAAGATGAAATAAATACAGTATGAAACAGTTAGACAGCAATCACCAAATATTGTTGTTCTGTCAGTAATTATATGAAACATGAACAACCGAAGCCTTTAGTAAATTTCTTAAATTGTTCATTCTTCGCCTTGCCCTCTCTTCCTTCCTTTCTTATATTTTTCCCACTAGACAATCCTGCTATATTTATACACTACATTATTTTGTAGAAAAATGACATAAAAATCCTCAGTGTCAATAATACTTCAAAATAAAATATAAACAATAATAATAAAATAAAATATAAACAATATAAACAATAGCTGTAACCCAATCTCAGAAAATTCTTGGTCTCCACTTATTTTTTAAAAATTGATTTCTTGTAAACAGAAAACTGCAATTTACTTGTCCACATCTAAATACTTTCATTTCCTCTCATTCCATTTATTTAATTATCTTAAATAATTTTCCCACCTGTCTCACTCTAGAAAATTTTTAAATAAAGTCATTTTTGTAATTAAAAGGAAAATAAGATTATTGCCTAGGCATTCATAAAAATAATTTGGTTTGCTCAGATTTCTCAGTTATTTCTTTCTTACTGGAACATAAATGAATGCTAATGATATCAAGTCCACTTTTCTTTCTACAATTTACACTATATTCTAAATGTATATAATAATACTTGAATTAATAAACTCAAATTAATAGAAGTGTTTTCAAAATAAATAGCAAAGAGACATTTTGGTATAGAATTTTTTTTAAAATCCTCCTCCTAATACGATTAAATTGGATGGTGACCCTGTTAATTTAACTTCTCAGTACCCAAAGCAGTTCTCTAAGACCTTAAGCATCAGATCAGATGATGATATGAATTGTTAGAAAACACTCTACAGAGGGAGGTTCTTGATCAGTGAAATAACAGAGCTATTACAGGATGGGAAGAAAGACAAGAAAAGAAGTATCATTGACAGAAATAGCAAAGGAAGTCATTTTAGGAGACAGAGGATGACTTTAGTTTTAAGACTCAGTATCTTAAATGTAGAGCTAAAAGAAATCTAGAAGGGTCATCTATTTCAGTTTACTCAATTTACAGGTAAGGAAATGGAGAATGAGTGGTTAAATGACTTGAGGAAGGTCACACATGTTTATGTACCAGGTATTGGATTGGAACCATCCTCTTTCTTCATTGTGCTATGCTATGGCTTTCCATGTATTTGACCTGATGGCCGAATCTCTGAGTGGAAGTAGTCTCAAAGTATGAAAGGCTAGAGTTAGTTGCAGTTATCAGTATGGAGTGTTTGTACTGCCCTTGGAAAGGAATGTAGGGAAGTCAGAAAAGAAGTCCATGTCTGTACATAGCAGAACACCTTGGAAATACAGGAGAAAGAAACAAAGTAAAGTATAACATAATATTTGAGCAAATTTTAAGATAAAAGTATTTATGAAAATATATAAAATGAAGTAAAAAAAAATCTTGTAGCTAAGAACTTGAAAAACAGTGACTTTTCCCCCATATCTCCTTAGGAAATAAGCAAGGAAGAAATCTTTTAAACCTTTTTATTGTTACTACTCCCTATGTTATAGCTATTCCTAAATATGAATATTTGTCCTTTCACTCTATGGTGTTTAATATAAAAATAGCATGACTTTAAAACATCAGTTCCCTATGGTGATAAGCATTATAGAAAAACAAGAAGTTCCTACCTCCTTTGTACAAAAGTATTTTCAATGTTGTCTGTTATTTAATTCAAAGAAGTTGTTATCATTATGGAAAAATAAACCACAGACAGGGAACCTGAATCCATAGTGACATCTGGAATTATCTCTCTGGGTTTCCTAAGCATTTTACAATGCACAATGAATTAACAGAGTCTAAATAGTGTTACCAAGATTTTCTCTTAAGTAACAAGTACTCAAAGGGGAAAAAATTGCCAATCGACAGTTTGGTATGTCCATTACTGATTTTATTTTATTTTTTTCTTAATATAATGTCTTCTGATACAATAGTAGATGTGATGCACCAAAATAACTTTCAAAAAATCTATTTCCTTACAGTATTTCCCCTCCTTATTTTTCAGGATGTCACCTTAGTCCCTTTATGCCTTGGCATTAAAGCCCACTGTGTATTATCCTCTACTGAGGATTCCATGACACTGGGTGGTGCTATATACCAACAGAAAAATATTTATTTAGTCTATCTATTGAGTGGGCTTTAGCAGTTTATGATCTCTAGCTCAATCTTGATATCAAGTGTCACTGGTCATTCTTTTCTGGTGTTTCTAGTTTTGTGCTCACTGAAATACCTGGCTCTAGGTGGGCCAATTAGCAAAATGTCAATCACATCATTCATTTCAGATAACTATGTTCATAAAATAATAATTTATAGCTATGAATAAAATGGATTCTAACAATGGGGAATATTTAGTCCTCTGACAGATGAAAGCTTATAGAAGAAATATGAGTGACCGTGACTAAGGACGTTAAGCGGGCATGGCGAATGAGCATAACTACCACTGCTATTCTAACGCCATTTTTTAAATTGTTTGGCTTTAAAACAATGATTTAATTCAACAAACTTAATATTTAAACGAAAATTTATTCAGATTAGAATTCTACATATACAGGATCATAAAATGGATTAATCTCCTAGTCAGGTGGTCATCAGAAAGAGTTCATACAAAAGTATAGAATGTAATGCTTATCTTCAAAATTGATTGCATATATGCTATGTCTGGGAGAAACTACAGGAATAAGTAATGAATTTTATTTTATGTTGTAATATACTTGATTTTATAAAGTATAAGAACCACTAAACACAAAACAAAATGTCTCAAAAAGAGCTTGGGAGTGTGCCTTGCACACAGTTTGTACTTATTATTATATGCTGAAACTGATCACACACACACACACACACACACACACAATGAGGAAAGATAAGCTTAACAAACGTACGTTTTTTCTTCTTGGAGTTTAACCAGTTATATATTATTACAGGACATACCATGTCCTCTACCATCTGGCAATATCATTTTCCAAACTTTTTTCCCTTTGAACTTAACACTTCAGATCCATTGTATTAAGGGAAAAATAAGAGGGAATCATCCTCTCCAAGAATATTTCACAAGTGAGTATTTATTCATAAGATTATAGAATCAAAAAATATTGAAAGGCCCTAAAAGATCATCTAATCCAATCATCTTCATTTTACAGACAAGGAAACTGAGGTCCAGAAAGGGGTAAATGATGGTCAAATTCACAAAGATAATAAGGAGCAGAGCCAGGATTCAAACAAAAAGTCCTCTAATTCCAAACTCAGGGATCTTTCCAATTATGCTACACAGTATTGTCATCTTTTAAAAGGTATTTAGGTCGAATGATTTACGCATTCAAACATTCATTAAAAATAGCATCAAAAGTTGTCAATAGGTGGTGTTGTGAACTGGTCTAATCATTCTGGAGAGTAATTTGAAACTAACTAAAGAGTTATAAAATTGTTCATACCTGTGTTGACTCAGTGATACCGCAACTCAATCTGTATTCCAAAGAGATAAACAAATGGAAAAGTACTTATCTGTACAAAACTATATAAAGCAGTTCTTTTTGTGTTGCAAAAAATTGGAAGGTGAGGGGATGCTCATCAGTTGGGGAGTGCTGCAACAAGTTGGGTATATGATTGCAATAAAATATTACTTTTTTTTAAGAAAGACTTCTTAACTTATTTTTAGATTACAACATTCATTTCCACAAAATTTTGAGTTCCAATTTTTCTCCCCATCTCTCCCCTCCCCCTGCCTCATAACACTTTGCATTCTGACTACCCCTTCCCTCAATGTGCCCTCCCTTCTATCACATCCCACCTTTCCCTTGGGGCAGCTAGGTAATTCAGTAGATAGAGCACTAGTGCAGGAGTCAGGAGGACCTGAGTTCAAATCTCACCTCAGATATGTGGCACTCACTAGCTGTGTGACCTTGGGCAAGTCCCTCTTTCCTGTTTAGCTTTTCATGTTTCTCTTAAATCTTGTGTCTGAAAGTAAAACTTTCTCTTCAGTTCTGGTCTTTTCATCAAGAATGCTTTGAAGTCCTCTATATCATTGAATGACCATTTTTCCCGTGAAGTATTATACTCAGTTTTGCTGAGGAGATGATTCTTGGTTTTAATCCCAGTTCCTTTGACTTCTGGAATATCCCATTCCAAGCCCTTCAATCCCTTAATGTAGAAGCTGCCCAATCCTGTGTTATCCTGATTGTATTTCCACAATACTTGAATTGTTTCTTTCTAACTGCTTGCAATAGTTTCTCCTTAACTTGGGAACTCTGAAATTTGGTCACACTATTAATAGGAGTTTCTCTTTTCATGGTCTCTTTCAGGAGGTGATTGGTGAATTCTTTCACTATTTCTTTTGCCCTGTGGTTCTAGAATATCAGGGCAGTTTTCCTTCATAATTTCATGAAAGATAATGTCTAGGCTCTTTTTTTGATCATGGTTTTCAGGTAGTCCCATAATTTTTAAATTGTCTCTCCTGGATCTATTTTCCAGGTCAGTTGTTTTTCCAATGAAATATTTCATATTATCTTCTATTTTTTTAAATTTTTGTGGTTTTGTTTGTAATTTTTTGGTTTCTCATGTGTCATTAGCTTTAGGTTCTCATAAAGTCATTAGCTTCCCTCAGCTCCACTCTCATTTTTAACGAACTTTTTTCTTCAGTGAGCTTTTGAACCTCCTTTTCCATTTGGCTAATTCTGCTTTTTAAAGGCTTCTCCTCATTTCCTTTTTGAACCTCTTTTTTCCAATTGAGTTAGCCTAGTTTTAAAGGTGTTATTTTCTTCAGTATTTTATTTTTGGTCTCTATTAGCAAGCTGTTGCCTCACATTTCAAGCTCTTCCATGGCCTGAGCACATTGCGTATTCATTTGGAGGTACTGGATGCAAAAGCCTTGACATCTTCTTACTGTTTGCATTGTTCTTCCTCATCTGAAAGGATGGAAGGAAATGCCTTTTCACCAAGAAAATAACCTTCTATGGTTTTATTTTTTTTTTCCTTTTTTGGGGCATTTTCCTAGGCAGTTACTTGACTTCTGAATCCTTTGTTAAGAGGCAGGTCTTAGTATTCCTGCTCACCCCTGGGTGTTGCTCAGGGCTGAAATTCAGATCAGTTGCTCAATTCCCCCAGAGGCCTTAGACAAAATGCTTCACAGATGGATGCCACTGCTGCTGCTACCACTGCTGCCACCTGGGGCTCATGCTGGGGGGGGACCCTGCTCCCCTCTCACCCAGTTATTTAATCACATGAAATGCTGGTAAATATGAAATCTAAAAAGAAAAGACTCTCTCTCAAGAAAGGTGATCACAAACTCATAGGGCTGAGAGGCAGTGTGGTAGCCTGTAACAACTACCACCTCCAACACTCACTAATTATTTCACAAGTTGCTTAACACCTCTGAGTCTGTTTCCCTATCTGTTAAGTAGTTACAATGATATACACACTACCTCTTCACTGTGTTCTGTCATTGACCTTTGAAGCTTTCTTCGTTGCTTGTGAGTTGAGGGATGTGAGACCCTCCCTGCTGGGGATTCTATGCTGGAGGCCTGTTCTGGTCCTGTTCCTCCTGGTGCCAAGTGGCCAGCGCTGGGCTCTGCTTCACTCAATGTCCTGTGGAATAGACCTTTCCTGCTGACCTTTCAGGTTACCTTTGAAAATCTCTTTCACTATGCCATTCTGTGGTTTCTGCTGCTCTAGAATTTGTTGAGAGTCATTTTTTACAGGTATTTTATGGGCTGTGTATGCGAAAATATTATTGAGCTATAAGAAATGATGAGTGGGATGGTTTTCAGAAAAACCTGGGAAGGTTTATAAGAACTGATACCAAATAAAGTGAGCAGAACTAGGAGAATATTGTACACAGTAATGGCAATTGTGTTATAAGGGTCAACTGTAAAAACCTTAGCTACTCTAATCAAGATAATGATTCAAGATAATTCCAAAGGGCATATGACAAAAATGTTATCCATCTCCAGATAGAGGATTGATGAACACTGAGTATAGATTGAAACATACTTTTTTCACTTTCTTTGTTTTTTCTGTTCTGCATATTTTTTTTTGCAACATGACTTTTTGCATGCCATCAAATGTATAATTGCTTACCTTTTCAATGAATAGAAGGATGAGAGAATTTAGAATTTAAAAATTTTAAATGAAAGTTAATTTAAAAAACATAAATGGAAAATATTTAACAAAACAAATAAAATATACTTAAAGAAAGAAAGTTGACAAAACCTGCTTACCATCGTCAATAATAATTTATACTGGGCAAGTAGAAAAGCATATTTTTTCATGCCACCATTTTTTCCCATAGAACCAGGTAAGCTAGAAAAATTTTGAATAGTTTAGTAAATGTGGTCTATATAACTATAAAGCTGGATGCAACAAGTCTATCTATTGAGTGATTTTGACTTTTCTTGAATAGATTTAATGACTTTTTGAGATCTCTACCTGTTATATTGGCATAGTGGCTCACATTTACCTAACTCTTTAGACAAAATCTACAGTTCACTTTTGTATTCGTAATTCATTTTTTGCTTATTGTTAATATAATTTTGTTTCTTAATAGGAAGATCTTCCCTACCCATTAATGGACCTGGGAAGATTTGTAGGAAGGCTTATACTTTTGTTAATTTTTTAATGAGGCATTGGTTCTCAAGGATTGTGATGCCCTCTGATTCTAAAAATAAGTGTTTAAAGACTCTGAGGTGCAGTTTTGCTTTGGGGTTTACCGATTGGAAGTATATGTTTGGGCAGAGGAGAATCTGGGAAGCTGCTAGGGAACTTCCTGGCTTTGAAAACCCTGATGTTAGTGCTTCCTTCTGTGGTAAAGATGTATATATTGCTCACTGTCAGATAGTTTGGAAGCACCATCTGTTGATTTAGATTTCTCTGCATTTTCTCTGAAGTTCAGAATGCTGACTTTTTCCCCTGAACTAAGTGAATGATATATGTGCTTGATTAAAGGAGATTGTTGCCTCTCCTTTTAGAAAAGCAGATCAAAGAACCTGTGATAGCAGGCTCCCCCTGTGTATGTCAGGGTGCTTACTGATACAACTTTTTTTGAAAGAACACAGTGAAGAGGTAGTGTGTATATTATTGTAACTACTTAACAGACTCAGAGGTGTTAAGCAACTTGTGAAATAATTAGTGAGTGTTGGAGGTGGTAGTTGTTACAGGCTACCACACTGCCTCTCAGCCCTATGAGTTTGTGATCACCTTTCTTGAGAGAGGGTCTTTTCTTTTTAGATTTCATATTTACCAGCATTTCATGTGATTAAATAAGGTCTTTGATAACTCACATCTAAAACATTTAGTTTTTCAAATTTATTTCCAGTAAATATTTTTAATCTTTAATTCACTTCCCTTTACTTTCAATTTCAATAGTAGTAAATCCCAAATTCTATGTCTTTCATGGATTTTATTTAGTAGCAGCAAAATGGTTTACCACCTCTTCCTACTCTTGAGCAAATTAGTTTAACTTAGTACAGTAATCCAGATTTTCAAAAGACCAAATAGATCTATGATGTCATCAATGTATTTCCTTCAGTGATTCAGATAGCAACCCATCCATACCTGTCAATCCTATATAACTCTTTCCATATTTTGTGATAACTTATCCACAATAACATCTGTCCAACACACACGGGGCTTTCTTTGTTTTGACTTGACACCATGAGAATGCCAATACCAGATATAGACTGCTCAACAAATAGCCTTGGGTCTCACTACATGGAAAGCCCATCTTCTTTTTAATTCATACATCTCTTTATTTATAACAAAGGAATATGTATGTGTTTAAGATCACCTAGTCAATATCATTATGTTAGAATGGATATTGAAATAACATTTTAGAAGATATATGCCATCATATTTCTTAGTACTGTCAAGCTCTGAACTAACTTTCAAACAATTATGTGAGAAAATGTTATATGAGGTAACATTACTTTATAGAACTTTAAAAACTAAGCTTTATATACATTAAAAAAATAAATGCATAATCTGCTGGCCAGATTTTCACTGTATGTCATAATAAAGCAATATAATAAACTTTATAATAAAATATATTAATTAAACAAGAAAATCTTTTGAGGCATTTTTTGGTTATTTATCAACTGTAAAATTTATTCATAAACATAGTGACCTATAATTCTGTCAGAAGAAGTATAATACTGATTCATAATTCTAATGTTCCTTCAGCTCTGCTCAGTTTTGGTTTATAGTCAGAAACATAAAACTCAGTATTTTTCCACCATAAAGGTGACCATCAGTTTATTCTATGAGTCGTAAAACATCTATCAGCCAAGATTAAGTAAAGTCAAACTCACATTTTGCACTAGTTTAGATCTACCCTCCTCATGCAAAGTACTACTAATTAGCTTTATTTCATTGATAGTACCTTCTTTGCCTTTTAAATTAATCTCCAAGAGTTTGAAGATGAAGGCACTTCATAAATTACGTAGTCCCACTCTCACAATTCATAGATGAGGAAATTGCTACATAGAAATTTTTAGTTAGTGAATTAGCAGAGGGGGAAATGGAAGCCAAATGTCCAGACTCCTGTGTCATGACTCTGATTTAGCATGAAAGGATCATAGATTTATAAATGGTAAGAATTGTAGAGGACATCTCCAGGGATGGGGAACCTGTGGCCTTGAGGTCACAGAGCAAATCATGGAGTTTAGATTCAGTTGAAGGGCTACATTTGAGGACTTAGAAGGTCACATGTGCCTCAAGGCTACAGGTTCCCTACTCCTGATTCCACTCTAACCTCCTCATTTCCACTGTAAGTTTCTACATCCGTTGTATAGCACTGTTTTGGCTATCAGAAGTCCATGCTTCTCCTCTAAACTCTCATGACATTTACAAGGGTCATGCAACTTCGTACTTAATCACAGACTATCTTGGATTCTTCTCAATTTTTTTTCAGATTTCAGTGTTTAGTCAATCATATAAAATTTCAAGTTCATTGGGTCATGTTTTTCTCTTTCTTCCATATCCCACACAACACATATCAGAAGGGCAGGGACATAAGCACAGACTGAAAAAACTGCAGTGATTTGATTTCTAGAATAAGAGAAATTTAAATCTAAAAAAAATCTTAGGGAACTTCTAGTCCAGCTCCCTCAATTTAAATATGGAGAAACTGAGGCTCAAAGAAGCAGAGATTTACCCAAGGGTCTTGAAAATCACGTTGAAAATAACAAAGAAATACTTCTACATAAAACTGACCCTTTCATTTAAGGAAACAACAACCACAAAAAGTTTTGTTATGAGGAAATGTAAAAAAAAAAATTGCACATGTGTATTATCTATTTGTGAACAGCACCTTTACAAGGAGTCATTTTGTTTTTTAGAAATGAATTTCCATTTGAATTTCCATGAATTTCCTGTGTCTGTGCACTTAAAGGGACCTATTATTTCATGGACATAAGGAACTACTAGGGAGGAAACCCCTTCTACTAATACAGGTTGCTGCCTTAATTGCAACTTTTAGTCTTAAGGAGCTACCTAGAATCAGTGTGTACCCAAGTCAGAATTTAGAGCCAGGTCTCCTCAGCCTCCAGGAAGCCTCTCTGCCCACTATACCATGGTGTTTCTTATGCCAATAAATCTACAACTAAAAAATATTAATAACAGAATTTTAAAATACTACTAATAATAATTCTATCATATTTCTATAGTGATTTATGCTTCTCAAAGCATTTTTATATATTTTCATTTGATGTTTATATTTAATTTTCAATTATAAATATTTATGCTTATAATTTATAAATATTTATATGTTTATAATTCTTACACAACTGTCAATCAAAGAAACATTTTATATACATTAAAAACTGCATATCATTTTCTTGTAAACATGATAAACTCAAATTTTGATTGTTTTCCTATTTCTTACAGTAGTGAAATAAACTCAATTTGCCATTCCACAAAGATGATGTTCCATTATATAAATACATGATGAGTTCGGAGGTTCATGTTTGAATGAATGATGTAAGCTCACTTAGGTCACCTATTCAAACAAACACATGTGATTCCTCCACAATAAATTCTACAGGAGGTGAATGGTTTGAGGAAACTTAATAATGCTATTAGATATAAAAAGCAGCATACACTTGAGATACTTTTTAGTCGGTCAACCTGATGCAAAATGGAAGTTTTTTTAAGTTTTATGATAGGCAGAAATACGTTAGAGACTTTACTGATATTTGTTATACAGACAGAGGTTATTGATATGCTATTTGAAAATAAATTGTCTCAAGCTACTAATACAAAATTGTCATGTGCCTGAACATATCAACAAAGTAAAAACCATCCCCCTTCAACCCTGCGCTTCATTTTACAAAAACATAGAGAGGTTACATAACTATTATTCACATGAGTGGTGATGAATAAGGAATGTCTTTATTCTCATTTGCTTCTATTTCTACACACACACACACACACACACACACACGAACATTTTGTTTTTTAAAAAAGTCTTGCATGTAAGGTTCAAAGATAAAAGTCAAATAGCTTTTGCTAATAAGGAACTCACAATCTGTTCATTGGAGAAAACACTGTGTGTACACACACAGATAGATAGATAGATAGATAGATATGTAGATAGATATATACATATATGTATATATATATATACTCACACATGAAATGCTTGAAATGTTTTTGTCTACTGGTCTGTGATCTATACAATTGCCCCCATAATACAATACCATATATTCATTACAGATGAGTTCTACCAAGAGTGTATGATATAAGCACCTCTACCTTTCTATGGTTTTGACTTTCTTACTTGTTCTTACATTATTGGGGTATGTTCACAGAGAGAGGTCATAATCTCATTATTACATTTAAATTCTCTTAGAATCTTAAGGTTATCCTTATTGAGGTGACATACACCTACCACTGGCTTTCAGACTCGCTCTTGAACACCTATCCAATGTGCATTCTAGCTCTACAAAGTCATGAAGATGTTTATTTTATTCCTTCAAGATGCATATTTATTTAATCAAGCAAAAATAGAGCACTTATAGAACCTAATATATTAAAGCAAATACATGAATGATAAAATACATGGTACAAATACAAATGGAGGCCAGTGTTCCACGAATGCACTTGATATAGCTCTGGTGAAGAGTGGGTCCACGCTTCCAAAAACCTAAAAGGAAAATACGCAAAGATGAAGAAATCATTTGCCTTTGAAAGCACCTATCTAGACTGCAGACATTAAATGTTACTGGTCCATTCAAAAATATCTGCACCACAGGAAACTGTTCCATTATGCTCACTGCCTGACTGCTGAAAGTTGCCCCTTTTAAACTGGAGAAGTCTTCGTCTCTTCTTTACTGAAACATAACCTTTAAAGCTCTTGCAATTAACCATCGCCCTTAAAAGAGTGTTTAGAAAATGTTAGCTTTTAATGTGAACAGCAGTTCTCTTCAAGCCAGACAACTGCCAAGCACATCAAACTGGCCACCAGCCATACAGACCCTCCTGGTCAGTTACTCATTCACCCAGATGCTGTCCTGCTGGATCTGAACACAGCAACACAACCTCCTTTCTGGATACCAAAGCAACAGTAAATATTGTTTGCTTTTCCTCCTCAAACCAGAGGTGGCAACCGAGAACAATAAGACCTTAATTCCTGCTTCACTTTACTCCACTTTTAAGTGGCTAGTCCTGAAGGGTAATAGATATCATGTCACTGATACTCAACCAATGAAATCAATTTTCTCTCTCACCAGTTGAGAATCCTTCAGCTGAAGCGTCAGCTAAATGCTCCCAAATGCCACAGTTCTAACAGCAGCTTTTCAGCCTCGGCACAGTATTTCAGCTCTTCTCAGTTTCCTCTGCTGCCATTTTACATGATGCCTCTTCCCTTTCTCCCTCACTGCATGGCGTTGTTTTAATAAGAGCCTCCTAACTCTCCATAATTCACCTTTTGTTTAAAAGTCACATCTCTCCAAATTTCTCCTATCAAATAGTCTTTTTTTCAAGCATATGCCATTCTCCAATGTGAATATGATTTCTCATTTTTTTTAATTTTACCATGTTTTGTCATAAAACACGCATATGCAATCTATCTGATGTACCCATCATGCCACCAACAAGGAAATCTGTCTCTGTGATGTGCTTGAAATTGTTTCTTCATATTTGCATTTCTGTTTTTTAATATACAGGAGATTTTTCTTAGCCTTTTTACTGTTTGCATATACGTAAGGCATAACTTTTTAACAATGTAGTTCAAATCCTCAAATCAACACCAAAAGATCATTCTCTTCCAAAATGTACAAAATCTCATCTGAAAGCTGTTTGTTCATGCACATATTTTGGCACTTTATACTAAAACAAAATTATTTTTTCTGCTGCTATTAGATTTTAAAATGTGCATTTATAACAGGTATTCTTCAGCAACGAAGGACGAATATAATACATCATTGGACAATCAACATAAATCTCTTTCTCTCCAAAAAAGCACTTTCATGCTCTTTTCATAATTAATTGCTTGTGAAAATGGTCTTAAAGAAAGTTACTTACAGGAATGCAGATAATAGAAACAAGATTTTTTTAAAGGGAATAAGCAGTAGGAGGTGAGGGAATGAAGAAAAGTCTGATGCGGAAGGAGTTTAAGCTGAACATTGAAGAACAGTAGGGATTTAAAGAGACAAAGGTAAAGAATGAGTGCATTCTGGGCATGAGACTGCCAGTGCAAAAGCTTGAAAAAGTGAGATGAAATGTCATATATGATAATAAGAAAGCCAGTTTGGCTTACGAGTGATATATATGAAGAGCCATATGTAAAATGAAAGCCTTGACAGGTAGGTTGAGGACAAGTTGTGAGGAGTTTCAAATGCCAAACGGAGGGATTTATATCTGAACGTCAAGGTAATATGGAGTCACTGGGATTTCTTAAGGAAAGAAGTGACACCATATAACCAGCATTTTAGGGGAAACATTTGGGCATCCCAATCTGAGGCTTTACAATAATTAGTAGGTTATTATAATAAACTATATAAGAAGTGATATGAAACCATTCCAGAAACACCAATTTTATAGTAAAGGATGTTAATTCAGGGAGAGGTAAAGCAAGTTGAAGTTGCTAAGGATGTTCCAAAAACAATTTTTGGCATGTACATCCTAATTCAGTTTAATTACCTAGGGAGTTATGTTTCCAGCAATTTCATAGTTACTTCTGGAATGCCATCTAGATCCCTACTTAGAGACAATTGTGTTAAGTAAGAGACCATTAAGTCTAACTATGATAGATAATATGGAAAGAGTAAGATTTGTCTTTTAGCTGGGCCCACAAGTTCCTCACGTGAGTAAGTACTTCACTCTAAACAAGCTAATATTTTCATCTTGTACCTGTTACTAGTTTGAAAGTATTTTTGTCTGACCTAGGAATTCAACTACATAGCTAGTAGAATATCTGAATTGCAAAGGATTTCAGAGGTCAGAGCGCCAAACCTATTTCTGAGGCCCATACTTTCAACTATATTCCCAAGTGGTTATCCAGGCTCTATCTGCAGAACTCCAGGGACAGAAAACATGCCATACCTCCTAAGGCAGTCTTATACTCTGTGATAGCTCAAATTACTGGGAAGATTGCTCTGATATCAAGCAGAAATCTGTCTTCCTATAACTTTCACCCATCCATCATTGTTCTGCTCTCCATAGCCAATGAAAACAAATAAAATTCCTTTCTCAAGAATTATTTCTTCATACATTTGAAGAAAATAATCACGCCCCTCCCCCTCACCAGTTTTTCCACTTAAGTCTTCTCCAGGCTAGATATGCCCCAGTTTCTATCAGAGGTCCTTATCTGGAATAATCTTAAGCCAATTCACTTTGTTGATTATTCTCTGAATGTTCTCCAGTTTTTCAGTGTCTTTATTTCAAAGAAAAACATTTCCCTTGAAGTCTTCATTGTGTATACAATCAAAAAAAATTCTAACATGGAAATAGCATTGTTGTTTTCATATTTCTTTATTTTTAATGTTCAATTAAGAGAGATAATCCTAGCCTTTATTTAGATAATTTGAAAATATTTATTTAACAAGGTGGTAGAATTATAGATAAAGAAGTCAAATCTTTCCTAAGACAAAAGCAAACAAATAAAAAAGCTCTCCTACACACATAAAGCATGAGTGAAAGGATGCTGGACAGAGACTTTTATCCAGCTGGTAACAATTGGACCTGAGTGAATTTCTGATGAGATGATTTCATTCTCTTGGAGTCAGGTAAACCAAGTATGAACTCCCACCAGGCACAAAACCCAGAAAATAAGAGACATTTCTCACACTAATAGTCCTATTCACTGGACCCTCACACTCTCTTTATGTGAAAAAATTGATGTTAGCTTAGAGTATAAAATTTCCATCAAAGTTCTAGTCTCCTAAGCATGCCCCCCCACAAATATTGTATCCAATAGATACAGATTATTTCCCAAAATATGCTAGGATTCTGAAAATTGGCAGCGCATTCATTTTTTATAATTTCCATGTGGACGGTATTCAGTCTTATAACTATCATATGGAGTATTCAAAGATGATTATAAATATATAAGGAAACTCAATTTTAGACAATACTTTTAATACTGAAAACTGATTTTCATAATTTGTGACAATAGCAAATATGCATTCATCGAAGTTCCAAAAGTGTGATTGTGTTAAGAATGTAGAAATACTTGTACTTAAATCACCAGTAAGGGAGAGTGGGAGGAAGTCAGAACGCAGTACATATATATATATATATATATATATATATATATATATATATATATATACACACACACACACACACACACACACACACACACACACACACACACACACACACAGGACCCTTTCTATTTTGCCCAACCAGATATCGAATGGTGATATGGAGTTTCAAATATTAATAGGAACCTATTTCCATTCTTTTCCTTTCAACATTAAAAAGAAATAGCAGTTGATTCCTTTTGTCCTTCACAAATTCACTTTACAATACACTTCTAATTACCTGTATTGATGCTACATGTTTGTTTTTAAATTAAGGACTGAACCAACCAGGAAGACAAATTTAATGCAACGATTTAGTATAATTCTTCTGTCTGTATAGTTATAAGTGATCATAAAGTAGGGTCGATCCATTCCTTCTAGAGGATATAGTCTTTTCCGAAGGTGAGAAGGACATATTTGATGCAAATTACATTGTACCTTATAAGAAGGTAAATTTCTATAATTTTCACAAACATTCAGAATCTTAAAACAATTTTTCATATGTACAATCATTTCATTATTTTAAAACTTTCATTATACTATTTCTAACCATACTTTCATTTCTGTTCCCCTCCACCACCACCACCATTCACTTAACTTTTTCCCCCTTTATATGACACATATACCTCCGATTTGATTTGTTTCTTACACTACGTTCAAATTGCTTCAGTAAATTTGAAAAATACAAGAATAAAAATAACAGTACCTATTCCCAACAAGTTCAATTTTTACCTGAAAAAAGAAAATTTTACATCTCAAAGAAAGAGATAATAGTCACAACCAGGAGTTTCTGGAAAAAGTTTATGTAGGAGATGGAACAGGAACTGGGTTCTGCAAATATTAATAATGAAACTATTACTAAGGATCTAAGACACCATGCCCACTGGGCTTCCCTCAGTTCTAAAATCAAGCCAGGAATCTGGATCAAGTTTAGCCCTGGAGGAGGTTGTCTCCTCTGTCTAACACATTTGGGTTCATTAAACCCCAATCCCACGGGG
Source organism: Bettongia penicillata ogilbyi (assembly GCA_023548195.1). Classification (NCBI taxonomy): domain Eukaryota; kingdom Metazoa; phylum Chordata; class Mammalia; order Diprotodontia; family Potoroidae; genus Bettongia; species Bettongia penicillata. The sequence goes on from JAJHZJ010000470.1 coordinate 22,120,926, forward strand.
TAAATTGCTTAAGATGTAGACTTAACTATGTCTAGATCGCTACAAAGAGGGGTGCACAAATGTATTGAATAAGTGACATAAACCATTTATGGCTAGAAACTAATGGGACACTCATTAATTGAGTAAAGGCTAAGTAAAGTTCTATAAAGGTAATAACATGCCTTTGTGTGGTAAAAAAAAATTGCAAAAGGGGTGGTTTCAGAAAAACATGGGAAGACTCATAGGAACTAATGAAAGATGAAGAGAACAGAACTAGGAGAATATTTTATAAAATCACAACACAATTGTAAAGACAAACAACTTTGAAAGACTTATGAGCTCTGATCAATGCAATGACTATCCACATTTTCAGAGGACTATTTATTGATATACCAGTGAATCATGTTTCCCACCTCCTGACAGAATGGTAAACAATTCAAGATAAAGAATGGTACACTCATTTTTGACTCTGGCCAACATGAGAATTTGTTTTGTCTTTGTATGTTTATGCCATACACACATACACACGTACATACATATATGTGTGTGCGTATGTGTGTGTGTAGGTGTGTATGTATATGTACGTAAACACGCACACAACCGTTTTCTTTTTCATTTTTTGCTTCTGTTTGGACAATGAGAGGGAGAGATAATAAATGCTTGTTAGTTTAAAAATTGATTATTTTTTTTAAGTCTGCTATGAAAATATTTCCTACACACTAAAGGACATTGACAGAATGACTTAAGCAGTTAGTGACATAATTAGTGTTACGCTCTCTTTGAAGATTGATGTAGAACATAAAAATAGTTTTCAGGACTGATAATTAGGCATTACACATTTTATTTTGTTTCTGTACTATCTAAACAATCACTGAGCCACATCTTCTAATAAGGTGAGAAGATTTTTGCCAGTCTTCTTGTTGGAAAGGCATCGTCTTTGAGAGTACTGAAATAGTTTTGGAGAAACCCTCCTTTGATATTTGTCAGCTCTGATGAAATAACTCAAGATCTCCTGACCCTACAATCAGACAAGACAACTTCAGATTGGGACATGTTCTTCTCAGTGTGGAAAAGGTGAAGTAAGATTCCTTCAGATCAGGAAAAAAAGAAAGAGGAAAGGAGGAAGGAAGGAAGGACGGAAAGAAGGAAGGAAGGAAGGAAGGAAGGAAGGAAGGAAGGAAGGAAGGAAGGAAGGAAGGAAGGAAGGAAGGAAGGAAGGAAGGAAGGAAGGAAGGAAGGAAGGAAAAACTGTAAAGAGGTAGTCCCAAATCCAGGATCAGGGTCACCTATGAGCCTTAGATTAAGAACTTTATGAACCTTAGAGATTATGAACCTTAGAGCCTTGTGATTAAGGTTTGTAGAGGCTTGACAAGATCCACAGGAAAGTAAGGTAAGTACTGAGGCTTGGGTCACTGCCTTTTAAATATCCACTGATCAAGGCAACAAATCCCTCAGCACTGTCAAAAATCAGTTTGACACATGCTTTATTCAACCTCTGTTACACGAGGACAGTAGTGAGAAATTTCCAAGCACCAAGAACAGAGACTTTATCCTAAAATGGGGGTAGAGGAGATGGAATGCCAAGTTCCATTTTGTTAGTAACAGAATAGAATGAGTGTGAGAGAAATATGTCTGATAAAGTAGGTTGGAGAATGATGCTAGACTGAAGAGATGATTGTACATGAAACCACAAATACACTATGCACACAACTTGCTAATCTTTTCAAATATACAACAAAATTATTGTGTTTTTTTTCTATTTTTCTTCCCTCTTCCACCCTAGAGATGGCTACTATTAGACACAAATTTGCATATGTGCATGTATGTAAACATAGATACATAAATATACAGATATACATAAATACACACACATATATATGCACATATATAATACACATATATACAATTAACCTATACTTCTCTTGTTCAGTTCTTTCTCTGGATGCAGGTAGCATCTTTCTTCATATATCCTTTATAGTTAATTGGGTATTTATAATAGATAAAATAATTTATTCACTCAGAGTCGTTCTTAAAAAATGTTGCTATTAGGGTATATAATGTTCTCTGGTTCTGCTCATTTGTCTCTTCAATTTTTCATACCAGTCTTTCCATGTTGTTCTATAATCATTAAGCTCATCCTTTCTTATGGTACAGTGGTATTCCATCACAATCGTATACTACAACTTGTTTAGCCTTCAGTTCTCCAAATGATGGACATCCCTGCAGGTGAACTCAAACTATGAATTTTTTTTATAAGATGGAGGGAGAGGTTGTGACTAACCCTTCATTTTCAGTTTCCAGTCAATCATATTGTTCCTATGCCTATGATTCTACAAAATGCATAATCTATCGCAATGCCTTTCCTGGTATGATATTCCATTTTGGATACTACTCTTTTTGACTCTAAAGAGAGATAGCCCCCTCATTTTGGATCTTAGCTTTTCTGAAGGAATTGAGACCCTGTTTACTGGTAAATTTTATCTCGTCAATAAGTGATCATAATCAGAACTTTGTGCCTCAGTTTACTTTAATTTCAGTGATAATTGAATGGAGTCCAGCTCATCCATCTCTTGATTTCCCACTTGGCTGCACTATTTGAACTTCTCTGTCTTGCTGTCATGTCAAGTACCTTGTTTCCATCCCTCCGATCCCTACTCTCCTCACCCATGCTTCATTTTATGTAGTTTTCCTCCATTGGATTATTTTCATTTCTTTTATTTTTTTCATCATAATACTTAGCACAGTGCCTGGAACATAGTAGGCACTTATGTATATATACATATACATACATACACACATATATGTATATACACTTATACATATACACACATATATGTATACTTACACATATGCATATGTATACATATTTTGTGTGTATATATGTGTATAAATATATTAAGAGTGACAATGTCAACAACTGTAACCTCAGGCAGAACTCTTCTTCCTACCTATTTAGTGATCAAAGAGAAAAATAAAAATATCTCCAAAGGAAATATATATACATATATATATGTATGCATATGCATATATATACATATGTACAAACTTTTTGTGAGATTATCAATCACCTTCTAGAAAAGAAGGGAAGAGAAAGGAAAAGGTGAAAATTCTTTATAAAAAAAATTTCGTTCCCTCCAAATAGTCGTTATTCATATCCTCAGTTCATATTCAGATGGGACTAGAAATTTACCCTGTAGAATACGGAGTTCCTTTTATATATTTAAGTCTCACATTTTATCCATCACATATGATATGAATAATTTCCTTGGTGTTATTATTTTAATTTGAAATACATTATTTTGTTTTATAATTATTTTAATTTTCATATAATACAGCATATTCTCATTTGTTTTTCTCTATAACTAACAATTCTCAAAATGTCAGAAAATCCAGACATGAACATTCTCATTCACTTTTCTTGCAATAAGAATATATACACACATGTACATATACTATATATATAATTATGAAACATTTTATGGTGAGAATCCATTCACAGGAGATAAAATATTTACATCCTGGTGCTTCTCACAAAAAGCAAAACTGATACAAGAATGATGTCTGTATTCCAATTGTGAAGTGCAAGGTGAAAAAAATTGTCTTCTGGATTTGATTTGTTTGAACAATTCATCTGAAAATTCCATCTAGGTTTTCATTGATATCCTCTGTTTTCATCTTTACTGAACAATAATATTTGGTATTTATATTTTCACAAACTTTCCTTTGATTTTTGTTGGGGGCTATATAGAGGAGGGGAAAGAGTATGTGTATCCTGAACTATCCAAAATATTGTCCACTTTAGTTTACTCTGGTGCTTTATAAAGCCATGTCTACCAAGTGGGTACAACGGAATGTAACCTAAGTTGTCTGAGAGAAAAACGCACAAAAGAAACTATACAGAATCTTCCACAGACTTTTGCAGCTCTGCTTTCCTTTTATCATGACAGTACAAGAGATTGTCATGTTGTGGCAAGAGTGCTAAATCTGCCTTGGACTGAACTAAGCAGGGAGAAAAATCAAGTGACCACTTTAGGAATTTGTCATGTATCATTTTGAGATCAGCTGTCCATCTATCCACTGGCTGCTTGTCCAAAGAAAAAGGATATATTTTTGTGCTGAATCCTATCCAATTCTTAGTAGATATAAAAACATTTGCCTGTTTTTCTACTTTGTATATGGAAGAGATAGTAATGAAAATGAAACAATCACAAGAGCATTTACAAAGTGCCTTCTGTGTGCCAAGTATTGTGCTATGAACTTTGTACAATTTTTATTTCACTTGGTCCTTACAACAACCCTGAGGGTGTTATTCAGTCATTTCTGATGTATTTAACTTTGTATGACCCCATTTGGGTTTTCCCAGAAGAGATAGTGGAGTGTTTTGCCATTTCCTTCTCCAGTTCATTTTATAGATAAGGAAACTGAGGCAAAATTGATCAAGTGACTTGCCCAGGGTCACAAAGCTGGTAAATGTCTAAGGCCAGATTTGAACTCAAGACGATGAGTCTTTCTAACTCCAGGTATGGCTTTCTATCCGCTATGCCACCTAGCTGCCCCAGCCTAAAGATAAAAACTAATATTATTCCTATATTACAGTTGAGGCAAACAGAACTCAAGTGACTTGCTTAAGGTCACAAAGCTAGTAAGCATCTGAAGGTGGATTTGAATCCTGGTCTTCCTTACTCCCATTTCAGTATTCTATCCATTGTACCATCTAACAATTTCTAGAGATTTTACTGATAGGCAATTTCCTTTGGAGATATTTTTATTTTTCTCTTTGATCATTAAATAGGAAAACAAGTTCTGTCTGAGGTTAGAGTTGTGGCATCATCATTATTAAAAAGTATCTTTGATGAAATGAATAGAGAAACCAATGAATAAGCTAACAGGTTATTAAGCAATCATATGTTAATCACAGAACCTTAAAGCCAAAGCTAGAATGGACCTTCAAGGCACTCTAGTCAAACCCCTTCTTTTTAAAGTGAGGAATCTGAGATCTAGTTAGAGGTAGGATTTGAAAACATTAGAGGTAGGATTTGAAAACATTAGAGGTAGGATTTGAAAACAGCTCCTCTGAGTCCAGAGTCAGTGTTCTTTCCACTCCACCATACGTATTGGCTTCTTCTCTGACCACATTTAATTTGGGTGAGCCAGAAGCAGAAGATTATAAATGGATACTTTATTGTAGAATTAAATTTGAGTTCAAGGACATCAAGGCAAAAGATACTAAAGTGCTGAAGAAATTCTTTCATCTCTTGAACACAAATTATTTTATTAGATTGTAAACAACTTCAGAGAAGGAACTATTTTGTTTTTTCTTATTTGTATCCCCAATGCAGTGCCAGGCACATAGTACATGTTTAATAAATATTTATTCAATTGAATTGAATTGTTTTCTCTCAGACAGTACATAAAGTAAAGGCAGATTATGAGTTTCAAAAACCAAGATACAACAGAAGTATTGAATAAACTAGTGGTTTGGGGCTTTGGGGGGACAGGATTGGTGGAAAATGGATGTTTACAGAGAAAATACCACTGTGAACTTAGGATTTCTTTGGTGTGGATAGCTCGGAGAATAGAAAACTTTTCCATAAATCAACATCTTATCAACAATTCATTATCTTACAGAATGACTGAGCAGTAAGAGGTTAAAGACTAGACCAAGATCACACATTAGTATGATCTGAAGGGGGGCAACTAGAATCCAGGAAAATAACATTATTATACCAAAATCAGAGACTTTCAAACAATTATCACTCATTTGATTAATTCTTCTTGCTACCATTTCCATAGAGTTCTTCCCAAAATAATTAGCATTTATTCACAATAATAAAGCAAAATGGCTTTTCTAAACCCTTGTCCAACTTCACCAAAAAGATAACTAAGAGTATCAGATTGAATATATGACCTTCCCCTTCTTCTTAGAAGTGATCATCAATCACCCAGATTGGAGCTGCACATAGGCTGTTTTAAGCTTATAAGAAGCCAAAAAAACATTAAAGACCTGGCATGACCCATGTGTTGCATTTAGACAACTTTCTCAATCACCTTCCATAAAAACAGAAAGTTCACAGAAGGGCATTGCTGGTCATAGGGGGCACAACTCAAAAAGAGTTGTGTCTTTGAGCAGTCTAGCCTTCACTCCTGCAAGACAAGCAAGAATTCTACCCTTATTCCCATCATTAGATTTCACCAACCATAGGTCTGATGGACACTAGACACCCGTAAAAAGATATTGAAGGTTCTACTGACGTATTTGTAATTGATTGTAGGCCAAAAAAACCTTTGTCCAATGAACTGGTAGCATGGAAAAAATATGATGCCCTAGACTTTAACTCTTTCTGCAAATATCTTCTAGAGAGTCTCTCTAAAAATGCTTTAATTAATTTTAACACATATACACACATATATATATACATATTAGCCATAGGTAATATAATACACATAAATTACAAACTTTATGAACATATAACACATACATATGTGTGTGTGTGTGTGTGTGTGTAAAGAGAGAGGGAGGGAGGAGAAAGAGTTGTTGAGGTTTTTCAGTCATATCTGACTTTTGTGACTCTATTTTGCAGGGGGCTAATTGAGTTAAGCAGGATTAAGTGACATACCCTGGGTCACATAGCTGGTAACATATACTCTACCAGGACAGTGATTACTATTTTTAAATAAAATGGATATTTAAATTTCGCATAAAATTAAATATTCCCTTGTAGGCCTTGAAAAAATTAGAAGTCAGTAGTGTGAATTTTGTGTTTTTCTGTGCCTAAGCATTGCAGACACATAGACAATCAGAGGTGAGACAACTCTAAAAGAATTGCTAACTGTTCAGTATAAAAAAATACTAGAATAACCACCTACTATACATACACAATTAACACATGGTCTGAATATAAAGCTCACAATATAAAAACATTAGAAGAGAATGAGATTTCTTTTTTTTTAAATCTTTATTATTAGAATGAGATGGGGAAGGAAATAAACATTTTTAGAGTGCTATGTATTGGGTCATGTGCTAAATGTTTTATAAACATCTCATTTGGTTCCCACAAAAACCCTTCAAAGTATGTCCTGTACTATATGTTATTATCTTCATTAGTTGAGGAAACTGAGGCAAACAAATAAAAGTAGAATAATTTTCTTCAGATCATGTAGCTAATAGGTGTTTGAGATCAGATTTGAATTCCAGTCTTACTGTCTCTAAATCTGGGGCTCGATCCACCACACCATCTAGTTACCTCTAGACAAGACTTGCAGTATAGAGGAAGGTGTGAGTAGTATTTTCAAAAAGTAATGTCTAAAAAGAACAAAATATTATAAATTTTTAAAGTTGCCATGAAAATAATAGGAGAGTATAATTTGCTGTAGAAGACCCTAATATTTCTCATATTCTGACCTGTAACTTTGATGCTTTGGAAGTACACTGACCAGGCACCCCTAACCTGCCCAGTGTAACAGAGATATTTGTTCCTATTAAACAAGGACAGTCAGGTCTTGTTTGTAGTGTTATCTTGGTTCAAGCTTTCTTGATTTCTGTTTAACTGGAAAAGCTGCTAATCTTTCAGTTACTTGGATGGAAGTGCAGCGCATGATAGGTACTTCCCTCCCAGAGACTCCTAGCTCCAATATTTTCTTGTGAAATATTTTGCTGTAAACCAGGGATTCTTAACAAAAGCTTCATTAATGAGGGTTTTTAAGACTTTTTATAACTATTTCAATAAAATTGCTGTCCTTTGTAATTCTATGTATTCTATATTATGTGTTTAAATATGTTATTCTGAGAAATCAATGGTTTCACAGCCAGCCAAAGGGATCCATGATCCACCTCCCCCCCCACCTCCTACCAAAAGTTAAGAATCCTTGCTTTGGACCTATTTGGCTGTGATTCGAGGAAGTCCTTTCTACTTCTTCACCTCTGATTTGTAGCTATAAAACACAGTTCTCTAATTGCACCCAAACTATATTCCACTTAGATTTATAGCCTGTTGCCTCTCTCATTCATTAATTGATCCACTGATTAATTGCTTCACTAATTGATATAGTGATCTGAACATGAGAATTGAGAATCTCACAATACTTTGCTTTGGTTAGACCATAGCTAGATTTTGCCTCTAGTTCTGTTTTTTTACGGAATTTTAGAAAGGACAGTGACAGGAAGGTAATGAGATACAAATTATTAGAGATCTTCAAAGGCTAGTTAAACATTTCTGGAATGCTGTAGGAAGGATTCATGCTGTAAAAGCTGAAACAGATGGCCTCTGATCCCCACTTGTGATCCAGGAGTGTGCCATTTCATGATGGATTTTAGGTGCATGTTATGTCAATTTTATCTACCCTATTGAATCATGGGCTTCTTGAAGGCAGACACCATGCTATATCTCTTTATAATAATCCTGCTTCATTAAAAATCCTTTCCATGGTAGATGATTAATAAATCTTTGCACTTGAAGATTATCAAAAGGGCCATAGACTTTATATGTCACAGAATAATTATTCACACTCTTTCTCTCTTCCTTTCCTTCTCTTCTTTTCCTTCCTTCCTTTGTCCCTTCTTTTCTTTCTTTGTCCCTTCATTTCTTTCTTTCTTTCTTTCTTTTCTTTCTTTCTTCCTTCCTTTCTTTCTTTCTTTCTTTCTTTCTTTCTTTCTTTCTTTTCTTTCTTCCTTCCTTTCTTTCTTCCTTTCTTTCTTTCTTTCTTTCTTTCTTTCTTTCTTTCTTTCTTTCTTTCTTTCTTTCTTTCTTTCTTTCTTTCTTTCTTTCTTTCTTTCTTTCTTTCTTTCTTTCTTTCTTTCTTTCTTTCTTTCTTTCTTTCTTTCTTTCTTTCTTCCTTCCTTTCTTTCTTTCTTTCTTTCTTTCTTTCTTTCTTTCTTTCTTTCTTTCTTTCTCTTTCTCTTTTTCTTTCTTTCCCTCTTTCTTTCAACTGAGTCTCCCTATCTCACCCAGGCTAGAATTGTATGAGCAAATCACGGGGACAGTCTCATTCTTACAAGCCCAAAAGCTTTGCCCTGCTGTGTTTCTGACCTGGACCCCTCTTTTGGCAATTTGGGGAACCCTGCTCCTGTTCCTAGGGACTTGCCATACTACTGCTGAACTGAGTACAGGCATCTGATCGACTTGGTGTACCAGAGCTCATAACTCCTGAACCTAACTCCTGAACCCAAGAGACCTTCAAGCCTTAGACTACTGGGTAACTATGTATATATGCATGGGCCGCTAGGTGGGCTACACTTCATTTAATATTATCTTCTTCATACCAATGATCTCAGCAAAATCAATTAGTTAAAAAATAGCACTTACTGTTCTATTGACCTATTATTGTTTCGGAGACCAGTCAAATTTCAGAAATACTTAGTACTAAATTGGCTATGGGGTGCTCACTTACTTTTAGTGACAGCAACTCTTGAAATTATTCTACCAGACAATAGAGAATCATAGATTTAGAGTCAAGGCCCTTTATTTTGTGCCAGTTAGTGGCACCATGGATAGAGCATTGGGCCTGTAGTCAGAAACCGAATTCAAATCTGGTCTCGGATGTGCACCAGCTTTGTGATCCTTGGCAAGTCATTTAACGTGTTTTGCCTCAGTTTCTTCAAGGGTAAAATGGAAATAACAATTGTATCTACCTCACAAGGTTCTAGGAATTAAAAAAAAAAATTTGTAAAAATGAAAAAGGCTTACCACAGAGTCTGATATGTAATAGGGACTTTATCAATGCCTATCCCCCCACCATCATTTTATCAAAAAAAATCTAAGACCCACAGAGGCAAGGCAGTTTGCCATAGATTACATAGCTAGTAAATTACTGAGGCAAGATGTTTAACCCAGGTCTTCTGATTGCAAATTTAGTGCTCTGTAGTGGTGATCTCCTACATAGAGTACCCGCCTATGTACCATCATACATCAGTGTAGCATCTGAAGTTCTAAGTGCCAATGGACCTATAAAAGACAGAGAAGGATTAAAGGAACTCACACTCTGTCTAGGAAAGCACAAAAAATGATAGAAAAATACAGTGTTCAGCTGTGGAGTCTGGCTACAAATGTAAGAGGAGATTCAGAAGAAAAGAGAAATGGTGTGGTTTAGAATAGAGATTTCCTTGAAGAGGCAGAACTTAGAATAGGTCCAGAAATATGGCTAAAACATGAGTACACAGAAGGGAAGAAAGAAGAAAGAAAATAAAGGGGAGAAAGAGAGACTAGTTATGTATTTCAAACAGACAAACCTTTCCTATTGTGCCAAGTTTCTTTGATAAATCCAACCCCAAGTAATCTTTCCTTTACTTTAATTCCCATGGCAAATAATTAGTGTTGAGCAAGACTTACTGATAACACGGGTTGCATGAAAATGGATCAGGTGTCTTATGGGATAGTCAAGATACTACACCAAAGGTTGGATGAGCACTTGTTAGGGATTTGCAGGTGGGATTAGATTAGATGATTTGTAAGGTCTTTTTCAATTGTAAGAATCAATTATTCCTCCAAACAACATTGCCCTTGTTGGTGAAATTGCCTTTTCTTCCTTTGCTTTGTACTAGCATCAGGCCTATGACCTGGTCCATTAGGTGGCTGAGCTTACCAATATCATTGCATTCAAAACAAATCCACCCTTCTAAAGCTAATCTTCCCTTTATGAAACCATGATGGTTCTTTGTTCTCAGATACTGGCTTCAACACCTGTCTTATGTAAGGAAAGCAAGTCATGGCCCATATGGGGATCCTTTCCTCTGAAATTGGCTTCTAAAAACTACAGGCATTTATAATGATTATAAAACAAAGTACACATACATATAGCATATAGCAACATATCCTCACCTGCCCTCTTCACTATACATTTAAACACTGTCAAATATCTAATAATTTGAGTAATTTTCTTAAATTTTTAAATAGAAACTTAGCAATCACCAACTAAAATATCCATATTATACATATAAGTACCAAAAATCTCCCCAAACCACAAATTATCTTAATTATAATTTGTTAATAAAATAGGTACATTATTAACTTTAAAAAATCATAAGTAAAACATTGTTTGTTTCCATATTCACTTCTGAACCTTTCTGTTCATTTTTCTGAACATTGTTAAAATTATATTTTTACATAGTTTTGGCATATATACTCTTTTCTCATTGTGCTTTCCACCTTCTACATCATCTCATATTTCTTTCCATATCTTTGCATTTTGTACATTTGTCATTTCACATGCTGTAATAATATCCCATTGTATCCACATAGCACAGTTTGTTTGGCCATTCCTCAATCATTGAACACATAAGTTATTTCCAGTTTTTTTCCTACTATTATAAGTATATAATTATATATATATGTGTCTGTGTGTGTGTGTGTGTATATATATATATATATTGCACATGAGTATTTTTTTCTTTCAATAACATCCTTAGGATATAATCTTAGTTACAGGATCATCAGGTCAAACAATAGAACAATTTTCATCTTCATCTACATTCTATAAGGACTAAGAAGAAATGATGCACTATTAGAAGTGCTTATAATAAATTTTTAAGATGTGAATTAGGCTGACATTAAATTTTAGTATGTACTGTTTGTTTGGCAGAAGAAACATGGCATAACAGATGCCAGCTTTGGTGTCAGGAAGACTTGGATTGAAGTCCTAACTGTGGCATATATTAACTGTGTGACATAAAACTTCAGTGTCTACACAGCTCTCAGATGACAACTTACAGAAAAATTGTTGAACTTCAGTGGTAGACAAAGTTTCCTCATCCAGGGAAGAAATTAAATCACCAATTAAATCATAGGACAACAACAAAAATCAATGAAATATTCCCATAGTACTTATAATGAGAGACAGAGACAGAGAGAGACACAGAGAGAGACAGAGAGAGACACAGAGAGAGACAGAGACAGAGAGAGAGACAGAAGGAGGGACGGAGAAAGAGAGAAGAGAGAGGGAAGTAGAGGGGGCAGAGAGAGAGGGGGAGAGAGAGAGATGTATTTAGACATTTTCTTGTGAAAATCCAAAACACAGCAATGACATCAAACATTTGCAACCTAATGGAAACTTATGGTAGAACTTACTCATTAGACAGTTACTGGAAATAATTAGTAACAAGCATTCTCATTGTGTTTTGATGACTGTGGTTAAGACTTTCAACCAATCCATATTTTGATTAATTGCATTTATTTAATTCTTTTTCTTTTACTGGCAAGCACAAAATCTGTTAGCGCTAAGAATTCCAAAAGGCAGCGCTCTAAGAAAAACCTGTAAATATCCTTTTGTTTTTTTGTAGGTTAACATAAGTAATATATGAATGTCAGACCTGCCACAAGAGTGCTATTCATAAGACATCAGAGACAGATTTTAATTTCATATTTAGCTATTCTCTGTCATTATTCATTGTTTTTAGAAACATGTTTAGTCACCAACAACACCGTTGCTGGTGGTAGTAGAGTCAAATTATGGGAACATACCTCAGAGTTCACTAACTAGTGATACAATCTTTTATTTTTAAAATTTCTTTGCTTTTTAGCTCCTGTTTTTAATTTCCACTTGATGTCATTATGTTATGGTGTATAGTAATCTACCAATATACTTTTTATAACTACAGTGATAAAGCCCATATAATCCAAATACAGAGGAGTACAATTATTGCTGTCAAAAAGAAACTGAAATTCCAGGAATGTCATTTGTTTCCCCTGAATCATCTTTTTGCTAAATAAACATAAAAGAACAGAATATTTTAATTTCAAATTGATATTTTGCACACTTTGTTATGCAAAATAAGTACGTGATAGTCATTGAACTGGAATTGAAGGCACAGGTCTTATAGACATTTTTACTCTAGAATAGTGAGCTGACTGAGATGAGGTCACACTTGAAATTCTCTATCTTTAAAATGGTGACGATGGAAAAGATGTGCAGGAATTTCCAAAGTCAGAGAAATTCAACAAAACATTAGAAGGAAGACTTAGAAATGTATTCTAATAGTCACTTAGAAGGAAAATGTTTCTGTGTGGTGCCCATTTCACAAGTAAGCATTTACCTAGGGGCAATGTCTGGCATAATATTAATAAGATATTAGTAAATGCTCCATATTTATATATGCATCCATATATACACACAGATATATATGTATATATACTAAACTAGAGGATATTTAAACTATCTTCTAACTGAATTCTACAATTTCCATTAAAATTCGAATATACTAAAGAATAAAGCTCTACCCCTAGGCAGTATTTAAAATTGTTTTCTCTTTATTCCTATAATAACCTGCTCTTTAAGACGATTCAAAAACCAGTCACAAACCACCTCGGTATAAATCTACTAGGTCAATATGTTACTTCCCACTGAGGTATTTTTTATTTATACCTCATCCCTAATTGTGAAATGAAATGTTTTCCACCTATTTTCTGCAGCAGCAAATACTTGGTAGAGATTTAGAGGAACAGGAGACATTTATACATATAGAAGGGGTATTTCCCAGCACTCCTATAACCACACAGTAGCCAGATTCCTAAATTCCCTTCCTTTCCTACAGTATAAGGCAGGGCTTGGAGAAAGGTTATATCTTTATCCTTCAAGTAGTTTTCATTTGACATTTCTGTAGGGATTGATAGAAATAGGAATTGATGGAGGGCCCTAGAGAAGAGAAATACTCAGACTGGGCAGGAAAGTAGAGGTGTGTCAAGAGAGAAGAAAGGGGTACATATGTTTATTTTATTGAGTTAAGCAAATTGTGGCTAGGAAACTATTGCTTATAAGAAAAGATAGATTGAATCCCAACTCAAAAGAGTACTTGTGAAAGAGAAACCTAGCTGATGGATAGATGGGGAACTTCACTGTCGGAAAGGCAATAACCATTTGTCATCAATGGCCAAAAGTGCCACTTTAACTATAGCTAACACTCACCAGACAAGTCCTGGTGCCTGGTAATGTAATTTTGAGCCAACACTACAGTTTTATAGAATGCACGCTCCCTAAATTGTTTTCAAAAACCTTTCATTACTGTGTATAACAAGCACCCCTGAAAGTGGTTTATAATTTACTTGCAATTTTTAGCTAAAAACAACCTTAATGACTGAGTATAACACAAACTCGGAACATAACACAAAGGTCATAGAATAATATGCATGTCACAGACACCAAGTCATAGGAGAAACAATCCATTCTTTATATATTTGGGGTTTGGGGATTGCTCCAGAAATAAAGAGTTCTCCTGACTTGTAAAAAATAGATGGATCAGTAGAAAAAAAAAGAATTATGTCATAGGGAGAATAATTTCATATGGATTAAAGAGAGCACAAAGTAAACAGAACAATGAAAAGCAGTTTCCTACCATAAATAAGACTGTTAGTTTGTCTAAATAAAATATATTTGCTTTTCACTCTAGGCTCTTGTAGAAAGATTTACAAAATAAACTTCTCTTTAGAGCCCCATTTATAACTTGTGATTTTATAAACACCTGATGGTGTTTGCTGTAAAAATTGTATAGAACAAAATATCAGCAATCTGGATACCTGAGACAAATCTGGTGTCAGACTTTTGCTATTCTAAGAAAGAATTCAGTTACACTATATTAATTAATCTCCCAGGTTCTAAGCCAGCCTTAGCAAGTCACAAACAGAATAGTTCATTTCAATCAGTTATAACAATTCAACAATTCATTGCCAGTGATAACTTTTCTGCTTTTGCTGATATCATTTCAAATTCTTTTTAAAAGGGGTCAATATTCTTCATTCCAAAATATTAGAGATCATTTAAAATGCAAATGTATCTAGGAAAGGTATAATACATTCACATTAGCTATACACTAGTTGCCCACAATTCGAAATTGAGAGGGTCTTTTAGAAATTAGGTAGTAGTATAACTCACTTTGTAAATAGGAAACTAAATCCCAGATAAATTAAATAGCTGATCCAAAGCTATGGAGGCAATTAAATAAATGGGAATAATAGTATAAAAATCAACAATAACCATAGCTACCAGTTGCATACTACTTTAAGGTCTGCAAGAGCAGAAGTATAAATGACTCCCTCCAAGTCGTTTGCTGAAGACAGATTTGGATGATAGTCATTATCAAAATGAAATATTGGGCTGCATACTTTCAAAGAGTAAGGAGATCATCATCTTTCTGCACTCTGTCGTATCAGGAGAACTGTGTTCAGTTCTGGGCACTTCAATTTAGAAATGACATCGATAGAGTGGAGAGCATCCAAAGAAAGGCAGCTAATATGGTAAAATGTCTTGAGTTCAAGTCATGTGAGAATCAGGCGAAGAAACAAGGAAGAGAAGATTCAGAAGTGATATGATTGCTGTCTTGTTCTGTTTCTCCTCGAGGTAGAAGAATCAGGAGCAAGGAGCAGAAATTGCCAATAGACTAGTCTAGGCAGGAGGTCAGAAAAATTTTCCTCAGGAACTGGAGTTACTCAGAGGTAGAATCAGCTATTTCAAGATGCAGCAGTCTCACCTCCCTTGAAAGCAGATACTGGATGACTACTTGTCAGGTACATTATAGTAGGTATTTCTTTATGGTAGGGGTTAGATAAGTAAATGGAAGTTTCTTCTCATTCTCAAAATCTAGGATTCTATGAGAAGAAAGCAGGGTTGGTACTTAACACAATGCCTGGCATACAGTAGGCATTTAATAAATGTTTGTTGACAGATCACTGACTGTTGACAAGATGAGATTACTGGGAGTCTAAATGGAACTTTGTAAGAAGGAGAGGGGAGGAACAAGGCAGCAAAAAAAGGATGCCAAAACCAATTCAGTCAATATCAAAATTGTGCCAAGTATTGATTTGCTCAGGATATTTTCCGTAGCTTAGTCATTATAACTGAGTACTGAAAGAAGAGCCAACTGTCCCCATGACAGCCTTAAAGGGCTAGGTTATACACATAATTGTTCCAAATTGAAATAGTTGTGCTCTTGACATCTACACCACTAGGGAAATGTATGCTACTTCTTAATGGGGAAGATAAGCACGCAGGCAGTAAAGCAGAATTTATTGGTTCAGGTAAACTTGTTTCAGTGAACTATTTGTTTCTGCACTATTTTTCTTCATCCAGTCCTAAACTGTGCGTTTAAAAATACACATTTAATAATCCATGGCCATCCCATTTGGAAACGTGGTCTTTATTCAAGGGCACCAAATAAGCCTTTAGCACAAATATGTTCTCTTTGTATATGTTTCATGAGAGGACAGGGTACCCATAAGTGGGATAGAGAGCAGAACACCATACATCACTATCAGTGCTATAATTGGGAATTAGATCTCAACAAGGTGGGTTGGCGCAAGAATTTCCAAAAAGTCCAGGCATACCTACCATGAGAGTTTAAAAATGGTAACATAATAAGGGGTCCTTTATGAATTGGGCAAACTGAGATTGGCATCCAGAGAATATATCTGCAACTGAGAAATCTAAGAGAGAAAGGCTAGGCATTCAAAAACCAACCATAATATTCCAGAGTCCTGGGCACAGGGTTTTTGAGAGGTAGTAAATATGAAATCAATAATAGTCTAAATGGTAAGCAAATCAAGAGCTAGTAAACAGAGTATCAGTCATTGTAACAGGAGATACCAGGGAAAGGATTCAAGGACAATAAACCTAGCTACTTGGAAAACTAAAATCAGATTATAGCCACGAATAACAATTATTCTGGTAATTCAGATTTACAATCTCATCATCATCCTCTACTTTGCATTTTGCCTCACCTCCACATCTAGTCAGATGTTGAGTATAGTTGATTTTACCTTCACCATCTAAATATAAAAATACCCTTCTTCAAGCCCTCAGAACTTTTTGCTTGTACTGGTAAAATAGCCTCATAATTGCCTGCAGTCCCTCTCCACTCTAATATCACATTTGCAAAATTACCAAATACACAGTATTAAAATGCAAGTCTAACCATGTCACTTCTAATTTACAAAGCTGCAAAAGTACCCTATTGTTCTAGGATAAAACACAAAGTCCTTCGTGAGCACTTTACAATATGGTCTCATCCCTTCTTGCAGTATTGACTGATTTCACATTTGTGCCCCCATCCACTCAATGTTCACAATATTCTCATACACATGCAATCAATTGAAGGAATCAATAAAATCCTGACGACACGTGGTTTTATTTACTGACTGGGAAAGACAGAAGGGAGCCTGCAAGTTGAGGTTAGGAATATGATCTGGACCTATATTTCACTGATATATATATATATATATATATATATATATATATATATATATATATATATATATATATATATGACTAAATCTCTCTTCAGATACAAGTACACTTAGTCTTGCAGAAGTGCTTAGAACACTGAAGGACAAACGATTTGCCCAAGTTCACCCTAGCTGGAATAGCACTTCAGCTCAGACTTGCCTGACCTGTTCTCTGTCTACTGGCTCTCTTTCTGAATAAGACCAAAGGTCCATTTGGGAGGATGGAAATGGGGAACGCAGAAAATCAATACAGAGTTATTGTCATTCAGTCCTTTCAGTCGTGTCCAACTCTTGGTGACCCCATTTGGAGTTTTCTTGGCAAAAACACTAGAGTGGGTTGTCATTTCCATCCCTGGTTCATTATGCAAATGAGGAAACTGAGGCAAAGAGGATTAAGGTCACATACTTAAGTGACCGAGACCAGATTTAAACTCAAGAGAAAAGTCTTCCCAACTTTAGACCCACACTCTATTTACTATGCCAAATAGCTGCCCTCACTACAGAGTAATATCATAGTAAAGCAAAATACAGAACGTATGAATCCTTAGATATCAAATCACTAAGTCTTTTAGTCACCGTCTACTTGAGTACAGTCAAAGTTCTAGAACGTGCTATAAGGCACTTATTTTTTCTATGAACCATTAAATGTTTGAACATCCTTTTAGCGATATTTGAAAGTTAAGTAATATGAATTAGTCAGCTGAAGAATGACACATACATCAAATCTGCAATCTTAACCCTGGTTAAAATAAATATATTGCTATCTATTCAACTAGTTATATGTACATGGTATATTTTACTATACTAAACACAGATATAGGATTACATAGATGATATAGATATTTGCATATATAACAGTACACGTAGCAATCATTAGTCCCTATTAATTATGTGAGAAGAAAATATAGTTCTTTTTTTAAGCTTGTGAGTTCAGAAATAGAGGTGAGAAAATCTATAAAAATAAAGAGTAGCTTGAAGTAGTTAGCCTTTGGAAAGAGTCCTAGGATAGCCTGGGCCTACATCAAAGTTAATTAGGTCCTAGTCACTATGTCTACATACAGGGAATTTTGAAAAAAGATAAAATTTCAACTTCACTTTTTTATATTGCCTGGAATTAACCTATTCATTAGGTTAAGAAGCTTCAGTTCTCTTAGAAGTATATGTAATTCATGCATCAGTCAGATGACATTCTTCCTAACTAGATACAGGAATGAGAGTTTTCATGGATGTAGTGGAAAGAGAGAAAGAAGGAACTTGGGAATTTGAGAACAGGTAATATTTGTAGGGTAGGGTGAGCTGGGAGTCCACAGCAGAACTAGAAACTAATGGGTGATCAGATGGTAGAGAAAGAATGGTAGAAAGGTGTTTAAAACAAGTCTGGTTGGGTTTTTTTTTTGTTGTTTTTTTTGCCTCTGACTGTCCTTATGCCAAGGAGTGGGGAGGAATACTATGACCTACCTATGTTTCTTCATCTTCCTTCTCCTACAAAACACAATCTCCTTGTCCCAGGACTCAAAACTCTGGCTAACATTAAATTTCATCTACATTACCAGCTAAATACAGATATATTAGTTATTCTAAGATTCTGATCATTAATTATAATATTGTTTCTATGGGAAAATATTCTGATTGTCAAACAGAACAAAAATTTGAAAGATCATTTATAATTTCTTGTTAGGTCCTCCTGTAATATACAAATTGTTCATAAATAATTGTTTCAGTCAAGTCACTTCACATAAGGATGACTTACGGCTTACGCTGTGAATTATGTATCATTAAAATTTGCATTTGCTTTATTTTCTTTCTAACTGAAACAAAAGAAACCTCATTTTAAAACTTTAAAGATAATTTTAAAAGTTGTCATGGTTTACTATTGTGAGTGCATATGAAATAAAATATATTATAAAACTGTTTTTCAATCTCCTATGGCAATATTTTTCCAAGATTGGTTTATATCCCTGTCTCATTTTCTCTTTATGCTTACTGTCAATAAATCCATGCATGCAGAACAAAAGGAATATGTGCCTTATAAAATCATTCATTAGTATTTGTATCACACTGGCCCATTTCACAGTTGATCAATGAGACCTCCATTACAAGCAGACAGTGAGTGCAAATTATTAAGACTTTCCAAGAAATGAGTATGAATGTCAACTCTATTTATAATCTGTACCTAGCCACCCAATTCTTAGAATCATAGTGTGTTGGGATATAATTTAGATATTATCTTACTCAACTTGCTCATCGTAAAAATAAGGAAAAATAATTATATATTACTTTGGTATACATGTGATTGTTGAGTACACCTTAGAAGATATGATCGTAGATAGTGACTAAGATTTATATCTTATATTTATTTTTATCCTCATATAGCAAAATAAACTGATAGCAAGTACTTTGAGGGCAAAGACTATTTCTCTTTTATCTCGTAAAGGTGGCAACTACTTCATTTGTGGTTGCTATTTAGTCATCTCTGATTCTTTGTGAGCCTCTATGGGATTTTATTGGCAAAGATACTGGAGTGACTTGCCATTTTCCTTTTCTAGTGGATGAAAAAAATAAAAACAATGACAGGCTAAGTGATTCACCCAGGGTCACATATCTAGTGAGTGTCTGAGGTCAGATTTGAACTTAGGTCTTCCTGAATCCCTGCCCAGTGCTCTATCCACTGAGTCACCTAGCTGAAAACACATAACATTGAGCCTAAAAAACCCTGATAGACTTAAATTAAATGGATTGGAGGACCTAATAGGGTTAACAAGGACATCAGCAAATATTTGTTGAAATAATTGCTATTTTAAGTATAATATATGATATGGGTATTGGAACTCCTCCCACCTCCCAGCCTGTTGATGTAGAAGTAGACTTGATAGGTGAGAATCCAACTGCAGAGACTAATGACTTAAGAAGCCCCAGCTGGGCCTTCAGTACTTGTGTCTTCTTTTATTAAAAAATTATTTATTTTATTCTGAACTTAAGAAATAGAACAATCATTTCCATAACATTGTAGAACAGGAAAGAAAAGGAACCTGCAAACCTGTTATAAACAAGTTGCTCTTCCTCATAAATATATAATAAAGTTATGTATTCTTTCTTCCCTCTTCTCACAGTCATATAAATGTATGTATGAATATGGATAAAAATAAGGTGTACTCAACAATCACATGTATACCAAAGTAATATGATACACAATATGTGTATCAGTGTGTGTGTGTGTGTGTGTGTGTGTGTGTGTGTGTGTGTGTGTAAAACCATCCTGTACTATTTATCAGGTCTTTCTCCGGATACACATAGCTTCTTCCTTCATAGGTCCCTTGTAATTAATTTGATTATTTATAGTAGTCAGAATGAAAGTTGTTTACAGTTGTTCTTAGAATAATGTTGTTATTACTGTATACGATGTTCTCTCAGTTCTGCTCATTTCCCTCTTCATTATGTCATGCAAGTCTATCTGTGTTGTTTTCTTTTTTAAGATGATTGAGCTCATTGTTTCTAGTTGTGGCTCTGAGAAGGCATGGGCTTCATCAGAAATTTCCAGATTGTATCTATAAAAAGGTTGTTTCCTTGGACTCTCTCTGTGGAAGGCATGCTGGAAGTAGGCCTAGAAGATGCTGCTATGCTCAGTGCCTATGGTTTTGCTTCATCAGTTGTCCATAGGATAAGAGCTGCCTGATGATCTAGAGACCTTGAATAAGTATTTCTTGATCCCTTTTGGGATTTCTCACATTTCTTTGAAGAGTGTTTGGTTTCTTTTTAAGCAAGCCTTCTTGTCTTAATGAGGGTGAGTTCACAAATCTATTTGGGTTTTCCAATATACTGCAGTGATCAATAACGTCTGCTTGCAGAATCATATCATCATGACTGGAGAGGGGGAATTAAATTTTCAGGAACACTAGCCATAGTAGCCCTGGATTATCATAGAAAAATGGTTATTTCTAGATTATTTAATGAACTCTGCTGCATGGACTTTAATGAGACTGTTTAGTAGAAGGCACTAGGGAAGTTACTGGAAAGGATAATACTTGAGCCTTCCCAAGGCACTAGAGAGCTATCTAGGATTGGGAATGTGGAGATTTCCAAAAGCACTCCAATTGATTTGCTGAGTACAGGAAATATTTAACAGGTAAAAATGGCTGAAAATTTTGGTGTCTCTTTTTCCGAATTCCTTCCGGTTGGTATAAAAAAAAGGAAGAAGTAGAGGGTAAAATATTAATGTTCCAAAAAATTTGTTAACACCTTCTTATTCCCCTATGAAGTATGACACAATTCTCCAGGATAGAATTAGAATGGGGACCTAGTCGTGGATTGGTCAAATGATTTACCATGCATCCCAGATTTCCCTTAACAGAGTTGAACATGGAGAGTAATAGCCAACTTTGTGGGAAGTAAACCACAAAGGGAGACACACAACTATGTACAATTAGACTGATGAGAGGCAGAATGGTCTAGCTAGGTTCAAGAGCTGCCTCTGACTAATGCTAGCTACTTTACAATAGACAAGGCTCTTAATCTCTCAGTCCCCTTAGCAACTTTCTAAAATAATTAGTTTAAGAGGAGTTATATAATATATATATATACACATATATATATACATATATACGTGTATACACACACACATGTATATATATATATATATATATATATATATATATATATATATATATATATATATATATATATATATATATATACACATGGTGCAGGGACTTTTCTAGTACTGGTGATATCATGGGGTTAAGACCCCTGCCACCAAAATTTGTGTCAGATATGTCCAGATTATTATTATTGAAATAATGTATTACTCTACCAGTTTATTATTACTTATTAGCCAAGCATATTTATATTAAATAGCTTGTGCTTCATGGAAGACATAATTTTTGCAAAATCATCCCTTCCTGGAAGACAAGGACTTAAGTCACTAAAATGTGAGTCTTGCTAAAGTTTTGACAGATCATCATAAAAAACTGAAAATGAAGAATATCTAAAATCTAGGCTGACACTAGAAAACTTTTTGAATTTATGCCACTGTTCCTGTCAGTGGAACAATGACATAAATTGTTCATCAATAAAAGAGAGAATTACTAGGCCTGTGGCATAACAGGGCCAGACTATGCCAAATGGCAATCAAAAAGATTACTCATTTTTCAATATTCTTGGTGAAAGGAAAGGAGGCCCTGGAAATTCAGATCTATGCATCTCTTACTGCAGAAATGAAATTTTAATCTTTGCAGTTTACTTTTCAGAAGGCAGTTCTACTCTAGGTGGCACATAAGTTATTCGACAGACATTTTTCGATTACTGAAATTTCAAATAACTTCCACCTGTCATTGAGGAATGACATCTTAATTACCAAATATATTGGCCCTTCTCTCAGTCCTCTTCCTTTACTCTTCTGCAGAATTTGACAGAGAAAGAGAGCTAAAATCTTTGAATGTGCAATAATGTGCCTATATTCCTCTAACTTTTCCAATTTTTAAAATTTTCTACTTTGACAATCTGATGAGTATAAGGTGAAATCTTAGACCTGTATTAATTTAAATTTCTCTCGTTAGTCGTAATGTGGACATTCTTTCATATCACTATTGGTGATTTTCATTTACCTCACATTTCTTTTCTTTATTTACAATCTAATCAAAACTTTTCTTCACTTTAATCGTACTCCCTTATACATGCCATCCACTCATAACCGGAATATGCATCTTTTACATCTCTACTTCTTGAAATATTTCTTGTCCTTTAAATTCAGCTCAAGTGACACCATTTCTTTGAAAGTCATTTTGTACAATGCCATGCATATGGTACATGCCTTTTCTTTTCACAATATAAAGAGCTCTATCCCCTTTTAACTTTTTTTTTCCAAAGTATGTATCTGGGTCTCATCTTTGTCCTTATTACATTCTACCATGTTTCATGCTAATTGATATTTCAATCTAATTCTTCTTGAAGTCAGGGGTTGTCTTCTTTCATCTTTATATATCCTAAGACTATAACACAGTTCCTCACCAGTGTTTTACTGAACAGAGCTAATCTTTGCCTGCAACTTTCTTTAGTCTCAATATCAACTTTCCTTAGTAGGTAAATTTCATGTAGGTGTTAATAGTAACATTTCTCTAAATTTTTAGAATTAATCAGCTATTACTTGTGCTATTCTGTAAGGAGGTAGTATGTTGTAGACTGGTGATATTATTCACTATTATTGGGATAATTAATTATAGACAGTATGTACTTAAATAATTCTAGCAAGGATTAAAGTATCATATTTATAATGACTTGGTAGAGAGAATAAATTATTCTCTGTGCCTTATCACAGTTTGTCCTCATGATTAGAATGTTTTCCTTTGTCACTTCAGCCTTTTGTAAATTATTCGTTTCCTTCAGGACCCAATTTAAGTATATCTTCCACCCCCAGGCCTTTCCTGAATGGTCACCACTACACTGTTAATGTTCCTTGTTGCCTCCACCAAAATGGCAGAGGGAAACCAGGTAATTGCGTGACCTGTCCCCAGTCTCCCTCAGAAGCAATGTTAAATCAAGTCTCTAAACAGAATCTGCAGTAACAGAAAGTACAAAAAACACAGAGGGAAACAATTACTCCAGCTTAAGATAACTTAGAAGGACTTCAGGAAAGGTCTCTCTCACTCAGGTAAAAGGGAAGCACAGCCCTGCACAGAGAGTGTCCAGCCGAGCCGGTAGGAATCTCTAGGACACAGGATAAATCAATAATCAAGGCCCCTAGGTCCTGGCTTGGCAGGTCAGTAGTACAGCAGTCCACCTGTAAGGCCCCCAGCCCTAGTGCTGAGGGCAAAATGACAGCAAGGAAACTCAGGTAACAATAGGCATTAATTGGCCAACACCTGAGGCCGTAGTACAGAAAGCTAGTGACTAGGCACCTTGTCCCTAGCACAAGAAGCTTGGGTGTCCCAAGAGCAGATCTCAAGGAATTAGCAGAAAACCAAAGAGATCCTTGAGCATAGAAAGCTACTATGGAAACAGGAAGGTCAAAACACAAACTCAGAAGAAGATAACATTGTCAAAATGTCTACAGGCAAAATCTCAAAGGGGAATATGAATTGGCTTCAAGCTCATAAAGCATTTTTCAAAGAGATCAAAAAGGATTTTAAAAATCAAATGAGAGGTAGAAGAAAATTTGGGGAAAAAAATGAAAGTTATGCAAGAGAGTCAACAACTTGGAAAATGAAGGACAAACATTGAAGAGAAAATTTCCTTAAAAATACAATTGACCAAATGGAAAAAAAAATCTACTGAAGAAAAAAAACTGCTTTGAAAGTAAAATAGGACAACTGAAAAGGGAAGTACAAAAGCTAATTGAAGAAAAGAATTTCTTAAAAATTATAATTGGGCAAGTAAAAAGTAAAGACCATATGAAGCATTGAGAATCAGTCAAACAAAATGAAAAGAATGAAAAAAGAGAAGAAAATATAATACTTTATTTGGAAAACCAAGTTACCTGGAAAATATATCCAGGAGAAATAATTTAAGAATTATTGGTGTACCTAAAAGCCATGATCAAAAAAAGTCTAGAAGGAATCTTTCAAGAAATTATCAAAGAAAACTGCCCTGATATCCTAGAACACAAAGTAAAATAGTCATTGAAAGAGTCCACTGATCACCTTCTGAATAAGATCTCAAAATGACAACTCCAAGGAATAGTATAACCAAATTCCAGAATTATCAGGTCATGGAGAAAATACCACAAGCAGCTGGAAAGAAATAATTTAAACATCAAGGAGCTAGACAGGAACACATAGGATTTAGCAATTTCTACATTAAAAGAATAGAAATCTTGGAATATGATGCTCTGGAAGGCAAAGGAGCTTGAATTACAAGCAAGAATCAACTGCGTAGCAACATTGAGATTAATCTTTCAGGGAAAAAGATGAACATTCAGTGAAATAAGAGGTTTTCAAACTTTCCTGATGAAAAGACAAGCACTGAACAGAAAAATCCAATCTTCAGATACAAAATTCAAAAGAAGTATAAAAAGGTAAAGGAGGGGGGACAAATATGTTATTCAGTATGGTTAAACTAGACTGTTATGCCATTGGTCTGCTGATTACATCCATACATGGGAAGATGATATTTGTCCTTCTTAAGAACTGTATCTTTACGAAGGCAGTTAAAAGGAGTACACATAGACAAAGGTGTGGGCATTATGTGATTTTGGTGGGATGGTATAAAAAAATTAAGAGGTGAAAACAAGGATTGTACTGGGAGAAGTTGAAAAGGAGATGTAGAATGATATAAATTATATCACATGAAGAGTTAGACCTATTGCACTAGAGGGAAAGAAGGGAAGGGGTGAGCATTATTTAAACTTTGCTTTCACCCAATTTGGCTTGAAGAGGAAATGACAAATGTACTCAGGTGGATATAGAAATTTCTCTTGCCCTTTAGGGAAGTGGGAGGGGGAGGAGGAAAGAAAAGGGAAGGGGGCTGGTAGAGGGGAGGGCAAATTGAGGAAGGCAGTGGTCAGAAACAAAACACTCATGAGTAAGGAGAGTATAAAAAGAGAGAAAAGTATAAAAAGTGGATAGAGAAATGGGATTGATTGAAGTACACAGCTAGTAATCATAACTTTGAATGTGAATAGGATGAACTCTCTCACAAAATCGAACTCTTCCATATAATAGAAGCAGATAGCAGAGTAGATTTAAAACAGAATCCTACAATATGTTTTTTACAAGAAACATTTGAAGCAGAGAGGTACACACAGAGTAAAGGTAAAAGTCTGGAGCAGAATAGATTATGCTTCAGCTGAAGTAAAAGGAAAAAAAACAGGGTTGGAAATCCTGATCTCAAACAAAATAAAAGCAAAAGTAGATCTATCTACTTAAAAGAGATAAGGAAAGAAGCCAAAACTTGCTTCAGCGTACCATAGACAATGAAGTAATGTCTATACTAAATATATGGGCACCAAATGATATAGCATCCAAATTCTTGGAGGAGAAGTTAAGTGAGTTTCAGGAAGAAATCAACAGCAAAACAGTACTAATAACTCGATAACTCAATAAAGCTAGTCACAAAATAAATATGAAAAAAAATTTAAGGAGGTGAATAAATGGGAAAATTAGATAGGATAGACCTCTGAAGAGAATTAAATGAGAATAGAAAGGAACGTATCTTTTCCTCAGCAGCAGATGCATCTACACAAAAATTGACACTAAGAAATGGTGAGCAGCAGAATTTCAGAAAAACTTGGAAAGAGTTAAATTAACTGATGTGGAGTGAAATGAGCCGAACCGGGAAAGCATTGTACACATTGTGTGTGTGTGTGTGTGTGTGTGTGTGTGTGTGTGTGTGTGTCTGTGTGTGTGTTTGTCCTTTGTTGCCAAAGAAGCCCATGCCATCGGAGAAATAATGACATGACTCACACTTGACTTTGTTTACAGTGAGGGAGGACTATGCAGGTCACAAACCTCATGTCTCCTCCAGAGTCATATGAATCCAGTGACCAGATACTCGTCAGGATGACTGGAGATGACCCAGGATGAGGCAATTGGGGTTAAGTGACTTGCTCAAGGTCACACAGCTAATGAGTGTCAAGTGTCTCAGGTGAGATCTGAACCCCGGTCCTCCTGACTCCTGCACTGGTGCTCTATCCACTGCACCACCTAGCTGTCCGGCTGTACACAGCAAAAGGGAGGTGGATAGTGGATAGTGGATAGCGGATAGAAGATAGTAGTAGTGGATAGAAGAGTCAGCCTTAGTTAGATACAAGACCTGCCCACATGAGCCACTAGGCATATAGTCATGAAGAAGTTAATGACTCATTAGCTTATTCAAAAAGCACATATTAAGTTCCTAGTAACTGAGTTATTCCTGGAACCTCCATTTTGAGGAAGGACCCAGGCCAACCATCCTTGATTCTCTGGATTTCAATCACAACTCCCCACACTTACTTCCATAGGTGCCTCCCTCATTCCGTGCTTTTCAACTCTTTTTTATGTGTTATCTTCCCCCATCCCCATTAGAATGGAAACTCCTTGAGGCTAGAGACTATCTTTTTACTTGTATTTGTATCCCTTGTACTTAGCACAGTGCCTGACACATTATACAAATATGTATACACACCTTCCAACATACATGCGTGTATGTATGTGTGTACATTTACACATGTGTATCATAAATAATATTAATTATTTAATAATTGATTATCTGATTAGAATTATTAAATAATCAATAAGTTATAATAAAGCAATTAATAAATGCTTGCTGACCTAATGGTCAAACACTGTACTAGGCACTAGAGAAACACAGATATAACTTGCTCAAAATTTTAAAAAATACAATCCTTGCCCTTAAGGAGCTTGTATTCTGTGTACACACTAACAGCAACATTGAGTGATGATCAGCTATGATAGACTTAGCTCTTCTCAGCAATACAATGATTCAAGACAATTCCAAAAGACTCATGATGGGAAATGCATCTAAATTCAGAGAAAGAACTAGGGATCTGAATGAAGATCAAAACATACCATTTCCAATTTTTAAATTTGTTTTCCTTTCTCATGATTTTTCCCTTTTGTTTTGATTCTCCTTTCACAACATGACTATTGTGGAAATATGTTTAACATGATTTCACATGTGTAACCTGCATTAAGTGCTTGCCATCTTGGACAGAGGAGAGGGGAGGGAAGGGAAAAAATTAGGAACTCAAGATCTTATAAAATTTTGTGAATGTTGGAAACTAAAATAAGTGCATTGAATACATGTACATGAAATAATAAATATTAAATTATTTTGTGTTAACTTTGTAGGTATTTTCTATTTATAATTCTGTCAATATGTTATTTTGACATGTGCTTCTCTTGAATATTGGGGAATGTTTCATTTTTTTTGTTTTGTATCTCCAGCACATAGCAAAATATCTTTCACATATCAGGCAATTGATAAATATTTATTAAAATGTTTATAAAAGCACAATGATGTGAAACAATAAATGCTAATCTTTACTTGAAGTTGACTAGAAGGTGAACAAAAACAAATGCCTAATATGCTTTGGTTGCTACTGGAATCATTTGTGGTGCTGTCAAAGAAGGCTGGCTGAACTGATGAACTGCTCCTTTGTAGCTGACCCTCACCTTTGGAATATGGACACAATCACTTTTTCCCCTTTAGTTATCACTCCACCCCTCACTTTGGACAGACCACCTTCAAAACAAGGACATTGATGGACATAAATTTGCCTGATGATTGCCTCTGAGGATAGAATCCCGATTTTACCAAGCCTCCTTCCACCACTGAAATCTGCTTATTTAGTACTCTTTCATTAACTATCATACTGGAATTGAGGCACATGACAATATTTTTCTCTTACTGAGAAGTTTATACAAATTATTAATAAATCAAAACCATAAAGTCTTGCCTTAATTTGGTTCAGTCCCACAATACGGAAAACAAAAGTACCCTGGCATTTCAAAACAGAGGTTTCTGACCTTTATTGTGTTTATGTCCCTGTAGACCAAAAGTGATCCACTAGCTTACAATTTTGTGAAAACTCCCTTTTCCTATTCATACATATATCAAAAGAAGTTATTTCCAGTCATAATTTAATATTGAAAAACAAGACAACTTTTAAGGTATCACCAAAAATAATTGTGAATAACACATAGAGAGGAATCTTGCAGTAAATTCTTGCCATCAGCAACTAGAGGGAGAGGTTCAAACATTTCATCATCATTTCATAAATCCAGTCTGTTTCAATAGCACTCACCCTGAAGGGTTTGAATAGGAGGCAGGGTCAACCATGTTTAGATCAAACTACATCTACACCAGCATGAGTTCTGAATCACAACAGGGCAGCTAGGTGGTACAGTGGATAAAGCACAAGTGCACCAAGTCAGGAGGACCGGAGTTCAAATCTCCCCTCAGACATTTGACACTCACTATTTGTGTGAGTCATTTAACCCCAATTGCCTCATCCTTGGTCATCTCCAATCATCCTGATGAATACCTGGTCACTGGATTCAGATGACTCAGGGGGAGAAGTGAGGCTGGTGACCTGCACAGCCCTCCCTCACTCAAAACAAAGTCAAGTGCAAGTCCTGTCATTATTTCTCTGATGGCATGGTCTTCTTTGGCAATGAAGGACAAACACACATTGTCATCAAAAGCATTCATCAAGCACCTCTTCAGAGTGGACATTAAAGATTCTTATATCTTTAGTTCACAGAGCTTTAGGCTTCATGATAAAGACTTAAGCAATGGAATAATATTTTTTTCTATATATTGGACTTGTGATTACTTTGTTGTAGAGAAACTCCCATTGGGGAATCTCTTTCTACTTAGGCAGATCAAAAACTTTTAACATAGCCTGAGAGAGTCACCTAGAGGCATAGAGAGGCCCATAGTCACTGCCAACATATGTCAGGGACAAGACTTGAGCTTGAGTATTTGTCTCCAAAAGGGTGATTAGATAAGAAGAAAATTAGTAATATCAATTTGTTTCAAAACAGATAATAGAATGATTATTCATATTTCAAATAATGTTTTAGTTTATGACGATTTTTTGACTAGGTATAGGCTAACTGAAAGAATCAATCAATAGATTTTTATCTGAACAATATTTTTCCTTTCTTTCCCTTGGAATTAATATTCTAAAAAATTCATCTACACTTTGTATTTTGCTGGAATCTCATTCTCTATGGGGTAGAGACCTATGATGTGCTTCTACTAATACATAGAATGTTCAGGGAATTGTATCATAGACACAACACATAACTGCAGAGACAGATATATTTGCAGGACTGAGTAACAGTCGACATGTACTGCTAGTGGCCTGTCATGTACTGTCACTTTCAGGTGCCTGTGGCCTGTACTTGCAAATTACTTTAAAGGTTGGAGTGCCTGAGAAGGAACATCAGCAGAGAAGAAGAACTGTGATAAATGCAATGCCTAGGAGAATTAATCAAAAAATTTCCCCAAAGCATGAATTCTACAGGAACTTTCTATTTAGATTTGGATAACAACCCACCTCTCATTATTTGCATATGTCAATTCTTATAGACTGTGTCAAATATATCTATAGAATGTGCAGATTTTATAAATGTACACACTTGGGTTTGAAATGTTCTTTATGTCCTGAGGTAAAAGGGGGAAAGATAGCATCATCTAATCAAAGAAAGAAGCAAGAGCAGTTCAAGGAGAGAATTTTTTATTGTAAATTTCCAGTGGGAATTAAGTAATTTTCTGTATTATGATAGTATCAGCATATTGTAGATTGAACCTGTAGATACCATTAATGCAAAAGAGTTTCTCTGTGCTCAGTATGCCTACTGAATCCTTAACTATCCAGCTCCAGCTTATTTGGCAGTTCTCCTTCATCTTTTACCAGAAAGGAGCTTCCTTCTTAAACTGCATATTAGCTATGGCCCTGCAGCTGATACATGTGAATAAGCTCATGCCAGTTGGGTATTTCAATGCATTGTGTGCCCTAAACTGTCATATGTCACTTAGAGAACCAGAAAGTGTTATGAAAGATAGCAATCCCTTTGTAATCTATTGAATATGTATTATGTAAATATGCATATTTATATTTGTGTTTATATGTATATAGACATAACATATACACACAGATATATGTATATGTTTGTAAACATGGGAAGAAAGAATATTTAAAAAGAAATCATAGTAACATCCTTAGAAGGAACTGAATATAGACTCTTGTGAGAAAATAAATCATCATGATAATGATACCAACTAGAGAAGGGTACTTTTATAAGTTACATAGCTTTTTCAGGACTTAAAAAAATGTTAATTTGTATATATTCAACAGAATTCTTCTGTTTGGTTTTTATCTTCCACATAAAAATGTCAACCAGGGACATTTGGTTTTATATGTATGTGTATAAAAATGAAAGAGGAGAAATATGCCATGGATTTGTACTTGGATGCATAAAGAAGGTACAGTATGTGCCACTATTTTTGTGTGTACATAGACAGAAATATTAACATATCCTATTGATGTCAACCAACAGCTGTTAATGTACATAACTTACTATGTACAAGGTACAATGTTAAGATGCTGAGGAGAGAAAAACAAAAAACAGTTTGTGGTTCCTTAAGGAATTTGTATTTTACTGGGGTGATACAAACATACATGACAAATACAGAGCACATATTTAAAAAATTTTGAGACAGAAAAAAATACTGACAGCTGGGGTGCATCATAGGATCATTAATTTAGAGATAGAAGGAAACTTGGAAAGCCAACTTTTTTTTACAGATGAGGAAACTGAGGTATAAAGAGATTGAGTGACTTATGCAAAGCCACACAATTAAGAAGTGGAAAAGGCATTAAAAAAACCCATTAATTTACATTTAACCCAATTCCCGAAGCTCGTTGTTATTGGACTCTTTCTATTGGTGGGGAATCAATGTCTTTCAGCCGCATGAGTGGATGGGAGGAATTGGTGAGAGAAAAGACTTCTTCTTTCTTTACTCTCTCTGGATTCTTCTGGTTTCCAACTTCAAGAGGGAAGATGGACAATGACAGTCCCATTCTAGGTTGCTGGAGGGAGAAAAAGACTAAAAAGAAGTCACTATGAGAGCAGATGGCAGTCTCCATCATTTTCCTGTCTTCAGATTGCTATGCTAGAAAATTCAGGAAATTTCCCTTTGAGTGAGATCTGGGACTTTCTCTTGGATGAGTTGGGTTAACTCCCTCCCATTGCAAGGACTCCCTCATCTGGTATGTTATGTATCCTGTCTCAGAGTTCTATTTTGTTGTTGAATTGAATAAAGTTGTTTCTTTGCTACTTGTTATGTCCATTTGCTCATTATGGAAATGGTATTTGGTAGAAATGAAGGCAAGACTTGACTGTCAAGCATAGGGTCTTCCTTTTCCCATTAATAAACAGCAATAGAAAGATTGTCCTCAAAATAAAAATTACATCCTTTAGGCTAGTATTATTTAAGGGAACAAATACAATTCTACCCTGGTCCCCCACTTTCTGAGAACAGCAGAATGATTGCCATTGAGCCCAAGATTCCTATTTTCCTTCGTGGCAGAAATTAAAATCTCCCTTAAAGAAGGTTAATGGGAAGAAATGATAGAGATCGATGAATGAATGAACAAAAAGTAAAATAATGTTTGTTATATCTATTTGTCAGATACTCTGATAAGCAAGGGAGATACACATACAAAGAATCAAGGCAGACAACTTAAACCATAATGACAAAAGATGACACAGTAAGAGAGAATTGTAAAGCAAATGAGGTGAAAGTTGGTGAAGCTTTGTATAACACTATGACTTGGAAATGGTGATATATTGGAGATGGGTTATTGAAAGGGTTCCTGAGAGCAGAGCCAAGATGGTAGTGAAAAGACAAATACCCATCTGTGCACTCCCAAATTACCCTCCAAGAAACTTTAAAATAACATCTGAAAATGAATTCTAGAATGACAGAACCCACAAAAAGACAGGGCAAAACCATTTTTATGCCCAAGACAACCAAAAAGGTTAGCAAAAAAAGATCTGTCCTATTAGGAAAAGAGTTGAATGTAATCCAATGATGTAAATGTATAGGCAGGCCAGGCCTCAGCAAGCCAGCAATAAACCTTGGGGGTTACTAAATTAACAACAGCAGCTTCTAGAACTCTCAATTCATAGACAGGAAGGAGATCTGACAACTTGTCAGAAGGAGATTGCAGGAGTCCCTTTGTTAGCATTGGGTGCAGGACTCTGTTGCATTCCTTATCAGTAGAATGAGGCCCAAGCCTTGAGTCTCCATCCCAGGGCATAGAGTAGGAATAGTACAACAGAGTTTGTAGCCTCTGGAGAGAGGAAAGCTGGTCACAGTCTCAGGGTGAAAAAAAGATTAGATGTGGCTGCTCAAAGACCAGAAGACAGCCCAGGAGATAAGTAACTATACTTCTCCTTAGATCATACTACCTTGGAAGAACTGAAAAATTATGACCCTCACAACTAAACTGGAAAACAGGTATACAGAAACCTGAAGCTTGGGATAGTTTCCTTTCACCCTGGGAGAAGACTCCAATTTGAACATAAAGTAAAAAGTCAAGAAATAAGCTATTGATTGTTTGGGGAAGAGCCAAGATGGTGGACCTGTTTGAACACTCCCACCCAAACCCATTAACACTCGTAAAATGAATTTAAGCAAATTTAAGAATAGCAGAAGCCACAAAATGACAGAGTGAAACAAATTTCCAGCCCAAGACAATCTGGGAGGCCAATAGGAAGGGTCTCTTGCACTGGGCTCAGAGGAATGCTGCCCATACTATGCTGGTACAGAAAGTACTGGAGCAGGTCTCAAGGCACTGAATTGTTGGCAGCTGCTGTTTCCAGAATTCTCAGCTGACAAATGCCAAAGATAGCTTCAAAGATGAGGAAGAACAAAGTATACAACTATCAAAGCTTACAACCAAAAGAAGATACTAAGGTCAAGGCTTCTACATTCAAAACCTCCCAAAAAAATATGAAATTGTCTCAGGCCATGAAAAATCTCAGAAAGGATTTTGAAAGTCAAGTAAGAGAAGTAGAGCAAAAATTGGGAAGAGAAAAAAGAGCAATTCAAGAAAATCATTTAAAAAATGAGTCACAGCTAGCTAAAAAAGATCCCCCAAAAAGCTGAAGAAAATAATACCTTTAAAAATACACTAACCCAAATGACAGAAGAGATCCAAAAAGACAATAAGGAGAAGAATGCTTAAAAAGCAGAGTGGGCCAAATGGAAAAAGAGATCTAAAAGCTCATTGAAGAAAATAATTCCTTAAAAATTAGAATGGAACTACTGGAAGGTAATGACTCTATGAGAAATCCAGAAATTACAAAACAAAACCAAAAGAATGAAAAAATAGAAGACAATGTGAAGAATCTCATTGGAAAATAGATCCAGAAGAGACAGTTTAAAAATTATGGACAACTTGAAAGCCATGATCAAAAAAAAGAGCCTAGATGTCATCTTTCATGAAATTGTCAAGGAAAACTTCCCTGATATTCTAGAACCAGAGAGTAAAACAGATATTGAAAGAATCCACTTATCACCTCCTAATAGAGATCCCAAAAGGAAATCTCCTAATAATATTATAGCCAAATTCCAGGGCCACCTGGTCAAGAAAAAAATATTACAAGTATCTGGAAAGAAGCAATTTGAGTATTGTGGAAACACAATCAGGATAACACAAGATCTAGTAGCTTCTACATTAAGGGGACTTGGAATATGATATTCCAGAAATCAAAGAAGATAGAATTAAAACCAAGAATCCCCTACTCAGAAAAACTGAGTATAATCTTCAGGGGTAAAAATGATCATTCAATGAAACAGAGGACTTTCAAGGATTCTCAATGAAAAGACCAGAGTGGAATAGAAAATTTGACTCTCAAATACAAGAATCAAGAGAAGCATGAAAAGATAAACAGGAAAGAGAAATCATAAGGGACTTACTAAGGTTGAACTGTTTACATTCTTCATGGAAAGACAATATTTGTAACTCTTAAGATTTTTCTCATGGTAATTGCAGGGATTATATACATGTAAGGGTATGTATATGTATGTATGTATATGTATATATATGTATGTGTGTGTGAATATATATATATATATATATATATATATATTTGCATGTATGTGTGTGTACACACATAGGCAGAGGGCACAGGGTGAGCTGAAGATGAAAGGAGAATACCTAAAAGATAAAATTAACTGTTGACAGGAAAGTACTGGAGAGAGAGAAAGGGAGAGTTAGAGTTAAGCAAATCATCTCACATAAAAGAGGCAAGGAGGAACTTTTACAATGGAGGGGAAGAGGGGAGAGGTGAAACAGAATGAGTGAATCTTACTCTTATCAGATTTGGCTTAAGAAAGGAATAGCACACATTCAATTGGCAATAGAAATCTATCTTACCCTGCAGGAATGTTGGGGTGGGGAAGGAGTGGAAAGATAATAGAAGGGCCAGCAGATTGGGGCAAGGGGTAATCAGAACAGGGTCAAGGGAGAGAATGGAATAAATGGAGGGCAGGACAGGATAGAGGGAAATGTGGTTAGTCTTTCACAGCATGACTGTTATGGAAGTGTTTTGCATGAGTACACATGTATAACCTACACCAAATTGTTTGCTTTCTCAATGAGTATGAATGGGGAGGGAGAAAGAGAGAGAATCTCTAACTCAAAGTTTTAAAAATGAATGTTAAAATTGTTTTTGCATGCAATTAGGAAATAAGATACATAGTCAATGGGATATAGAAATCTGTCATGCCCAAAGGACTACAAATCCCTATATATCTTCAGATCCATCAGTACTACTACTAGATTTATATTCCAAACATGAAAAATAGGTAAAGGATCTATATGTACAAAAATATTATAAGAGATCTTTGTATAGTGACAAAGCATCAGCAATTGAGGGATGCCCTTCAATTGGTGAATGACTGAAGAATTAATTTATGAATTTTGTGGAATACTATTGTGCTGTTAGAAATAATGAACAGGATAGTTTTAGAAAAAAACTCAAAAAGATGTACATGGTCTAATACAAAATGAAGTGAGCAAAACCAGAACATTGTACACAACAGCAGCAATATTTTATGATGATCTGCTGTGAATGACTCAGCTATTCTCCACAATACAAAGATTTAAGACAATTCTGAAGGACTTATGATGGAAAATACTATCCATCTCCAGAGACAGAACTGATGGAGTCTGAATGCAGAATGAAGAATGCTTTTTGTTTTACTTTATTTTTCTTTTTTTTACATTGATCTGTGTTTTCTTTCACATGACAAATACTGAAATATGTTTTGCATGACTCTGAGCATATAGCCCATATCAAATTACTTGCCTTCTCAAGGAGTGGGGAGTTTAGGGAGGGAAGGAGAGGATTCAAACCTCTAAATTTTAACAAATGAATATTAAAATATTTTTCACATGTGTTGGGAAAAATTAAATATTAAATTTTTAAAAATAGAAAATCATTCCCATCAAGTAGATTTTACATAGGTTCTATTTTGAATCAGTACTTCTCAATGGAGTTATGTAAAAGTTCAACTCCTCTTCTCCAAGGTAATAATACTTTGGTAATAATACTTTTCCAAGTGGGCAACAGTCCTCAGCGAGATAACAATATGGCATAAATTCTTGCTGTGATGTTGTGTTTCAATAAAGCAAAGACTCCTAAACATAAACCCTTTGTATGTTCTCTTGGAATTTGCAATCATAGGAGAAGTCCTTACATGTACATAAGTTATGACTCTTATACCTAATACCACAGCTGTGAAAATTCCTTACTAACTTGTGAAAATTCTTTATTTACTTACTAACTAGCCATCAGCTAACAGATAATTTTCTTAGTATCAATCACAATAAATAGGCATATATTAAATGTTTACAATATGCTAAGCAAATGCTAAGCACTGAGGATCCACTGTAAGGCAAAGCAGTCCTTTCCTTCCACGACTATACATACAACATACATACACGGAAGTAAGTATATTGTATATTATATATACATATATGTGCATTACATATGCACATATGCATATATATGTTGACAAATGTTAAAAACAACTCTACATTGAATACATGGATGCAAAGAGAAAAGTTGTAAAAATTTAATTCATAGTCTCGAGCTTGAGTTCAATAGGTCCTTTATGCCTTTGTATCTGCAGCTCAGTCTCAGAACTATGAGTTTGTAGACTATCGTGGTCTTGTTAATATCTTCCTAAAATTCCCATTTTTTGGCCTTTGACAAAACAAAGCACTCAGTAATAGTCAAGTACATAGAATTACACTTTTATCTCCCAATACTACCCTTGAAGCTGTTTTATTTCAGGCAGCCAACTACTTGAGGCGGAAAATGTGGCAATTACTCCATTTGCCTTCTCATGAGACATGGTTCATAAGAGCTCAGAGTTTGATACATAAAAGTATACTTTTCAAGACTTCTATGTGATTTCATCAGAACTCAGATGCTGAACTTAAAGAAATCAAACTAAGAAAAATGTCATATTGTGGGACGAAAAGTTGGGAACATTACATGCATACTGAGTGTGCATGTCTGAAGTTTGTTATAGTCTCTCATTTTGCCTAGGTCTGAAAATGAGTAAAATAACTTTCTAGTTATTTTAACTATTTTTACCCTGAATATATCACTCTACCTGGCAAGATATTCAAATCAAGGCTGAAAAAAAGGCTAAATAATTGGGATTCAGTGATAAATAGGAGGAAGGGAAGGGAAGGGAAAGGAAAGGAGAAAAAGAAAAAATTAAAATCACAAAGGTTTCTTCATAGTTGAGGACTAAATCAATCTATCAAATCAAATCAAGACTCACAAAAGTCGCTGGGAATATATTTTCTAACCTTTCCAAAGCATGAATGTAACTTTGCTTCACATACACTACTGAATTCTTGTGTGTATGTTTTACAAAGTTAGTATAATTATACTGTGCTGTTCAAGACTTCTAAGGAATACTGATGTACTTGGCATCCCACCAACATAGTTCTTCTTGTGATTCTGATGAAAATATATCACTATATAGAGAACTTTAAAGTTGAATAGGCCTTAGGAGAGGAGCAAGTCTTGGTAGTCATGAAACCTGTCCCCATGCTTTTGTGCAAGACTAAATATGTATCTTCATGCAATCTTCGATAGTATTTACTTTTTTGGATGTTATGTTACGTTGTTGATACATATTGAGCTTACAATTCACTAAAGCCCTTAAATTATTTTTCATATATACTCCTATTTAGCAAAATCTTCTTTATATTAGCTTTGTAAAATTGAATGTTTGAGTCCAAGAGCAAAATTTTACATTTGTCTCTGCTCATTTCATCTCAGTAAATTCATAGAATTCCACATATTTTTTCTCATAACCCTTTGAAATCTACAGATGCATAACATAATTTCCATTAGTGTCTTTATCTTTTGCAGGATAGAGTCAATATTAAGACAAAGAAAATGTGAATAACCTTTATGTTTGGTGCAGAGAATAATCCAGGCAATTCAAATCTCCTATCATTACCACTATATCATCCATTTAAACTAGACTTGCATTCAGTTTCCTAAACTCCATTTCCTCTTTCTGTCTCAGTGGTCTGTAGAATACTCTGATGACAGTTATTACTTCTTTTCCTGTCTATGTTGAATCTTGATAGAAATATGCCTAACAATAGTTCAAGATTCTTATTCTTGAATTTCTCTGTTAGTACATATTATTAATTTAATATACTATAATACTAGCCCTTCTGCTTTCTCCCCTTTTAAGTCTATTATTGTACACTTTTCCATGGTATCATACCAGATCAAGAGAGAAGTATCCATAAGCTATCCATTAAAACATGGCAGTATCATTGCTATAACTTTTGAAATGGCTGTATTTTCCTGGCAGATGCTAATGTTACCCCATATTACCACAGAACTTTAAATTGGCTATAACTTAGCATAAAGAAATCAGCTGGCTATTAGTTAGAAGCCATTTTCAAAATAAATTGTGTGCAATCAGATCAGTGACTCTTTGCAGCAAATTATGAAATCAACACCAAATTAGGGGGAAAAAAATAAGACAACAGAAGATACTGAGTTTCATTACAATAGTTCCAACCAGACTTGTGTGTACAAGTCATAGACATTGAAAATGGAAAATGCATAAAGAAGATATCAGCATAAACTGTGACCATTTCCTAAAGAAGTTGAAGAATATACTGATGTAAGTAATCACCACAATAAAGAAGCCATAAGATCTCAGGAACTACTTCAGCTGGAAAATATTCATTCTTCTTGCTAAGTGGGAAAGCATGATAGCCAAGGGTAATGCTGGTTTAGAGTATACACTAAATTTTAAGATGTTATGAATGAAGATTGGGTAAAGACGGCACAGTGAAGCTAGAATTTTTCAGAACTTTTCTTCACAACCTTTCAAAACAATCTAAAAAGGTGTGAAAAGAAATTCTGGGCAGGAAAAACAATTAAAAATCATACTGAATAATTTTTCCTGCTCAGGACAGCTTAGAGAGGTCTGTGGGCACTGAGGTAGGAACCAGTCAGGAACATATGTTATGACAGAAGCAGCACCAGTGGTCCTTATATACCAGACTCATGGCAGCAGCAAAAATGGAGAGTAGCCCAATGATCAGGAATAAGAGGACTGGATACACGCTCGGAAGAGATCAGAGGGAGCTGTCTTCTATAATGGGAGCAGGAATAGGTGCCATCTATTAGCTCTGTTGCCAATTCCAGATTAGACTTCCAAGGTAGAAAGAGGAATGGTTGCAGCTGCAAGGGAGCAGGGTGAAAAACCTGGGTAAAAAGCAGAACACAGACCAAAAGAGCTATTATCAGCATTCTCCCTGGATCATACCTGATTGGAAACACTCAAAACTTATAGTCCCCCATTCATCAGTGAAGGCAACAGAGGGATATAAAAGATACAGACTCACGCCAGGTATCACCTCCACCACACTCACAGAAATAAGCAGCACAATTCTAATAAAAAGTCCAAAGTAAGAAATAGACTAGAAGAAAAAGCAAACAGCCAAGAATAACTTGACCATTAAAAAGTTTCTCTGGTGACAGGAAAGCTCAAGACATAAACTCAGAAGAAGATAATAAATGACTTGAAAACACCTACAAGCAAAGCCTCAAAATAAAATGCAGATTAGACACATGTCCGATAAGAAAACCTAGAAGAGCTAATGAAAAAGATGGGTGAGGAGACCAAAAATTATTTTAAAGGTGTTATGAAGGAGAGTGGAAGATTACAGTCTGTATTGCCTAATAAATCATCAAGTACATGTATGTAATTGAATTTATGAGTTCACCTCAGACATTTACTGGCTGTATGACTTCAGACAAATCATTTAACTCTGTTTGCCTCACTTCCTCATCTGCAAACTGAATTGGAAGGAGAAATGGTAAACTACCATTTTTTATTTAATTTTTTTAAAGTTTTT
Source organism: Bettongia penicillata ogilbyi (assembly GCA_023548195.1). NCBI lineage: Eukaryota > Metazoa > Chordata > Mammalia > Diprotodontia > Potoroidae > Bettongia > Bettongia penicillata. The sequence goes on from JAJHZJ010000470.1 coordinate 22,161,033, forward strand.
ATCAGTATCTATATGTACACAAACTTGATATGCTTACTGAAAAGAAATGGTGTTTCAGAAAGTGTTTTTGAGCTTTGCTGACAGGCCAGGTTGAAGTATCAGTGATGTATATAAGTAGCAGCAGTTATAACACAACGAGTTTAATCGGTCCAGTTTTGTTGCTTTGTTAAAGTGCTTCACAAAACCTATATATCTGTATAGCTTCCATGAAGTATAACCATGTTGTCAGGTCGTTGAATAGTCTAAATCTTTTAGTCTTATGCAAATAAGAATATCACCTTACATCTAATTAGTAGTACTTGAAGAAATATTGAGTCTGTAGAAAGCTTTCCGTGAAACCTAATTAGGGTAGATCATTCCAAAATAATTTATGGATGAAACTAGAAAGAAGGCAGCAGTAATAGTAATCGCAGTAATAACAATGCAAAAAGAAAACATGAAACAAATATGTGAACACTTACATTACAAACACTTTTGCAACACTGGTGACTGAATCTACCACTTTTAGATGCAATTTCAAATGTATTTTATGACAATGTAGAATATAACTAAAGAAAACATAAAACAGAGCAGCTGGAATACAACCATGTACACACATACTGAAGGTGAAACAATTATGAAAGAAAAAAAGGAAACATCTTTCTGAAGATATCTTAAGGGAAAATAGCAAAAAATAGTTTTAGATGACATCACTAGGAGCCCTCTAAAAAAGTAGTCCTAAAGCAGGGATTCTTACTTTTTTTCTTATTGTGGACACCTTTGGCATGGTAAATGTGGTATGGCAATGGTACAATATGGTAAATGTCTACGCCCCATCTCAGAATAATGTTTTAAATGTTTAAAATAATAAGAATTACCAACAAAACCAATTTTCCTCAGATATAATTATTGAAGTATTTTTTTATGTTCACTGACCCCAGGATGAGAAATTCTGCACTAAATAATTACTGATTCATGCCTATATTCTCATAGCTATAAAAATTAATGTAAATTATCTATACCTTTATTAGGGGTATCCATAATGTAAATTTTTAAAAGGAACTGGCAAACCTCTTAAAACAATTTTCTATAGCATACTGCTTCATAGTTACACAATTAAATGAGCTGTGTAGAAAATGCAATTTCACTGTTTATTGATGCTGATTCAATTTTATTATGTAGAACTAAACTCAGTGTTAGTATCTCTTCTTCAGGGTGTCAAGATCATTCAAGTTTTGTTCAGTAATCCTCTGATTATTAATATTTATTCACATATATTATTAATATTCATACATATTATTCATATTAATTCATACACAAAAGGGAGTGACATATGTTAGACAAAGATGTTTAAGACTATTGTGAAGATTATCCTGAAAAGTATTCCAAAGGAAGATGAACTCTCTATAGTCTTTGAGCACTTTCAGATACTCTTGTTTCTGGATGGTAATGTACCAAGTACATTCAAACAGAATACTTCAAATTACTCTCAATAATTTTATTCTAATCACAATAGTGTTGTTCACATAGGGTTTATGATTTGAAAAACACATTACGAATAGCATCTTATTTGATTCTTCCAAAAAATCTTTGAAATAAATGCTTCATTTTACAGACAGAGTAAAGACTGGAAAAGTTTAGTGACTCACCCAGGGTCAAATCACTTGTAAGATTATATTATAGGAAGCTTCCCAACTATAGTTCCACTATGCCATTATACTATTAATACTCATGAGACCTGCACAGAAAGTCACATTATTTACTAACAGAATAAAATCAAAGGAGTGTGAAACAATATATATCATAGAAGAATTAAGGAACCAAAGTTTTCAAAAAAGTCGATTAGGAGTGCTAGAGGAGACCAAATGACATTAAAAAAAAAAATATCAGCACCTTGTCTATCTTCATTATGAAGTAGCTGCATTCAGGTGTTCAGGCAAGTGCTGATGCATGTTAATGATTCCAGGATATGCTAAGTGGTAATTAACTAGTTCATTCATTCATATTCTGCAAATCAGCTATAGCAAGAAAAGAATGATGGTGCACCTGAAGGACCACTGATACGACAGTCCACAGACATAGTTTCTAGTCCAGCCCTTGCCATTAATAGTACCAAGGCTCTGCTACTGACCCTTTAGGCTTCACTACCATGCTTCAACTGCCTTCCTACCCTGTAAATTCTTTAAGCTCCTAAGTCCTTCTCACCTTTGAACATCCCTCCATTCCTGAAGCTCTTTTCTCCTGTGGATGACTTCCTCCTGAAACCTCAATTTGGAAGAAGCATCCAGGATAAGCATATTTTATCACTGGGTTAAGTTTCTGATTCTTCAGCATTTGCCTCCTATGCCCTTCACAGGCATCTCTCACTCTACTTTTTAGCTTGCTTTTCTTTGCATTTTTCCATATTAGAATTTAAGCTTCTTGAGGGCATGAGTTTCATTCTTTGTATCATTTCTTTATTTTTATCTTTAGCACTTACCACAGTATTTGACAGTAGTGAGGGCTTAATAAAGACATGGTAACTTGATCAATGTGTCCTCAAACAAATCACTCAATCCTTTCTAGGCTTCCATGTTCTCATTTCTGTGATAAAGGGTTTGGACTAGATAATGTTAAGGTCTTCTTCCACTCAAAACCTTTTTATTCTAACAAGCAGATTTTCTACACATGCAGGGCTAAACAAAAAGTTGTAACTAGTCCAAATCGAATTCTCCACACATTTCAGGTGCCAAAAAGGAAATAGGGGGAAAAAAACTACTATTTGGATAATTCTGAGATTTTTATTTTTTGACAATATGTACACACAAATAATTCAGATTTAACTTATTACAAAAAATAAAGCTTCCAAAATTGTGATTTTCCCTAAAGAAATGAATTTAAATGTCTATTTGTTCTGGATCTGCATGACACGGCACAGGACCTCAGGAAAATCATGACTAAGTGAGTTGGAATTCTAACTGATACACTAGCTATGCATTTTTGGGCAAAAATCTCAAATCCTCAGCAATCTCATGACTATAAAATTATGGTGTGGCTGCCAATCTCCATTAGTGATAGGAGTTCCTCAAACTAATGAAATCACAAGTCCAGTCCAAAATAAATGAAGGAATGAATAAGATGAATTGTAAGTAGGAGAATCCTAAAATGTGTATTATTATTCTAGAGAATTATTTTAGCACTTAGCATAGTGCCTGGCACATAGTAGGCATTTAATAAATGCTCGCTGACTGACCAGTTTTAACAAGAAACTTGGCAAATAAGTTTGAGTTCTGTTTCTCTCCTTTTTATATTTCAAAATAACACTTGTCAACTTTTCCCCTTTTGGGTATATGACTATGCTACAGTGACTATTCATTTTCTTAAATATTTTCTTATATAAAATGTTATATTGTATTTGAGATATTCTTTAATATTTTCATTCCTTCTCTAAGTGGGCATATGCCCATATGTTTTACTTATGCATCCAGAGCCAATATTAGAATGTCTGCTCTCACAGTTTCTCTGTTTCTATGTTCTTCCTGCCACTTTAAAACACAAACCACAGAGGAAAAGTAAAAGGGGTGAGAAAACTAGCAATTAAGAATACTAATTTTATATTTGCAATCATGATGCACAGTAAAGTTGAGTGGGGATGAGATTGGCAAAGGACGTGAGTTTGACAGGGCTCATTCTGTCCTTTGCCATTCTTCCTAAGCACATGCAGATGGCATTTTAAGAATGGGTGCAGTGTTCGCTGTGAGGTTTGCCAACAATGTAGGTTTAGAAGGTAGAATAAAGGAAGGCATCAATGAGCATGGTAATGACAGGAAATGGTCCGATCAAGAGACAAAACCGTAGTGGGACAAACACAAGTATCGGTAGTCATGTCCCTCTAGGCTTCAGGCATCCTGTGAACCTGACAGCAGCTTAAATATTCAGTTATTATAATGTAAATTTTCACTAAGTTGGCCAAGTCTACACAGCTAGGGAAAAAGAAACTTGAATAATATATTGACTGACAGGATAAGTTTATAAAAGCCTGGATAGCTAATCTGTATAATTCTGAGCAAATTATTCCTTTCGCATCATTAATTGCTAATAATGATCAAATATTGTTATTATTTATTTAACATGAAAATATGCTCTCCTTAGTAGTCACATTTCAGTTTTGAGGATAGGAACTGAAGAGTTTGAATCGATAGTTATTTTATGAGTTATCTTGATGACTTCTGCAGTCCAATCTCGAATCATCCTGAAAGCTCAGGTAATTGAGACTAATCCATTGGAGAACATTATACCAAAAATAATTTGAAGTTGACAGATATTGTAGTATTTTCTCATTTTTCACCATGTTCTTACTATAATTTGTTCTGGATAAAATAATATATATTGATGTAATTCAGTGGAGGGACACAAACAGAAGTATTTTTAACATCTGTATATCAGAATTGTAGCTGCAATTGGTTTGACATTAAAGCATTTACTGAATGTTGTACATAGTAAAGCAAAATGTTTTGGAACATAAAGCAGTCCAGTATGTAATCTATACACAGCCGTATAGTCTTTGAACTCTATGGTAGGAAAATCACTGGTATTCTTAGATGCCAATGTATCTAACACAAATGGCAGTCAGGCTTAAACTCCTGCACTAAAGAACCAAATATGTAATCGCTAAATGTAAGAAATACCAAATAATGAAAATAAAGAACAAAAAGCTGCAGAAATCAGATTTATTGCAATGATGAATCTAGTTTAGAGAGAAGAGGAATAAACATACTTCCCTTTTCTCAGTAGAAAGGTGGGCGTCTACAGACATGGAATGTTGCATACAATATTACTTCGCCTTTTGAGTTACAGCTAATTTATTATTTGTTACAACAGAGAAATTCATAGTGGTGATGGGAAAGTACAAAGAGAAATGATCCTAATATTTTCAAAAGCATCATTAAAGGTATTAATTGAAAAACAATACAAAATAAGGTAAGGATGGGAAAGTTAACTTTTGCAATCTGTACTGATGAGATTTATCAGATATGTATCACTTCTATTGCTTCTTGTAAAGTAATACATGAAAAAATAGAGTATTCAAATTGTCCTCAGATTCCCAATCACAAGACATTTTGCAGGAATGTTGCCACTCTCATCATCATAATACCAAGATTAATTATCAATAACTATTTCAGAGAGAATATTTGAAATTCAAAACCGTTAGTTAATCCGTTGGTGTTCTTGAATAAGCTCCCAAGTGAAGCAATAGCTCAAAGTGCCTGGAACACACACAACATTTTTGCTTAGTCTCTGAGCAACATTTAGAATGCCTGGAGAGGGAATAGTCTAACCGCAAGTTTGAAGCTAGCCAAGGTTTTTGTTTTAAAAGATGCTTTGGAAAGGCTTAACCATCCCATCCTGCAGGGAAGGCTGGCATCTAATTCTCCTGTAGGAGAACATGCATCATCCCCCTCTCTGAGCTGAATCAGCCCTAAGATCAGTGGGGCAGCATGTCACAACCTTCTGCCTTTCACAAATCTCTCTCTAAAGAGTGTCTGCAGTATTTTATAGGTCCTTATTCTTCAGAGCATTTCACTACATCTACAGAGTTCCCTGTCTATTTTAAAGATAATTGAGCAGAGCTTACTTTTGAAATCCCAGTGAGAAAAACCACCTGCCTCTACACCACGCCAATCAGACTCATGAAAATTGGAAGGAGGAAAAAGAAACAGAAGAATGTTTCTGAATGTTCAGACATTGATGTTTTATAGATAAATGTAGCTTTAGTTAAAAAATAAGGTACCCACTTCCCTGGAAACTTTATCATCATTGGGCTTCCGAATTTACATAGAAAATCATTCAGTTTCTTCCCAGGAACTAAGCGAGCTAATGTCATTTAGGCTCAAAAGGCTTAAATAGTGTTTATATATACATATACACACATATTTTATTTTTTGTGTATGTGTGTGCACATACATACATATATGTGTGCATGTTATATGTGTATTGTTGCTTAGTGATTCAATCGTGTCTGACTCATGACTCATGACCCCATTCCTTCTCCAATGAATTAAAAAAGAGATTAAGTGACTTGCGCAGGGTCACACAGCTAGTAAATATGTGAGACTGCATTTGAACTCAGGTCTTCCTGAGTCTAGACCTAATGCTGCCTCATGTACACATGTACACACAGATACACATGCACATGTATGCATGTGTGTATCTGTGTGTATATCTGTATTATATATGTATATGTACATATATGTGTGCATAAATGTATATGTCTGTGTCTATATGTGTGTGTGTGTTTAATTATGGGAGAGTGGCAGAAAATATCATAAAAGAATCTTTGAACTTCAAAGTTTCCAGATGAAAATGAAAGTCAAATTTGTAAGTTCTAACTGATTTCCACAAATTTCCTTGAAAGGCCCATTAATTATCCGTCAGCCTCATCCTCTATTTATAGCCCATCTATTATTGAACTGATTTTTACCAGTCACGTAAAGATTCTATATTCTGCATGATAATACTTCTTTTCTGAACTCAGTAATTTGTCTTCATTATAGCCTAACCATTTGACACTCTTGTTTTTAAAAGGCAAAATCATTTTTCATGGACCTAAGAGCATAAAATAATGTCAGGAGAAAGTTGTTTGTTAGTCATGGAATTTGAAAACTATAGAAAAATATTTCAATTTTTTTCTTTCAAAATTTTCTTACCAAACTCAGTCCCAAGATTTTTTTAATTTTGTTTTCTGCTTAAAATACAAATACTTTCTTGAAAATGGTAGATATTGTATCTCATAAATCTAAGATGAGATTTACTAGCACTATATTCATAATTTAGTTATAGTTCACATACATGTATATAAATATATTATATGTATTATATATCATGGGATATGTATTATTATCATGGAATCATAGATTCAGAACTTGAAGTAATTTTAGAGCTCACCTAGTCCAACAACCTTCATTACTTTTTCACTTTTTTTAAACTCAATTTTATGTTCAGTTTTGAATTCTCTCCCTCCTTCTACCGCCTCCACCAACTGAGAAGGCAAGGAAAATTATAGCCATTTCAAACACGTATTGTCATGCAAAACAAATCCTTGTATAATCTATTCTCAAAAAGGGAAAGAAAAGAAAAGTTTTCATTTTTCACTTAGTCTATTAGCTGTCCATCTTCAGGTGCATAGCATTTTGCATTATGAGTATCACATCATTGAATTGTCATTGGTCATGGTGATAATAATACATAGAATAATATATATTTTATATAAATATATTATTATATGTATATATACATATATTAATTGACTGTTAATGAAACCTAACAGTTTTCTAAACCCAACAGTCATACCAGCCCTGTAAGAGAAGCTGCAAGTGTATTGTTATTCACATTTTTCAGAGGAAAAAACAAAATCTCAGAGAATTTGAGTGATTTACTGGAAATGACCATAAAAATGTAGAAGCCAAACTCAAATCTAGGTCTTCAGATGCTAGGTGCCATGGATAAAGTTTTCTAAAGTAAATAATCATTCTTTACATCTTTAATAAAATTAATTCAGATTTCTATTTTAAAGCCTTATATTTTATGTACAGAGGATTATATAGTTTACTATTTGCAAGTGATTTCCAAGAGAATTTACCAGACCAAGCAAATTACTATTCAGTAGAGGTCTTACAATCATCATTTCCCTTCATCAATTTTCCTTTGCCCAGTGAACATTCTCCAGATGTAGCAACCAAGTGTAAATTAGACCGGATGACTTAACAAGCCCTTTTTATACCTAAAGCAACCCTCCTATGATCTTAGATCATAAATGCAATGACTTCAAGTGCCAGGTTGGCTATGCAAGAAGAAGGAAAAAAAACTTAAGTCATTTTATCTCCATGACTTTTGGTCATTTGTAAAATTGAGATAATAAAATTTCATTACATACCTTGGAAGGAAAATAGAAGCTCACAGTTCCATACAACTTTAAAGTTTACAAAGAACTCTCCATGAAAAAATACTGACATAAGTAGTGCAAACAGTATTAACCCAATTTTGTGAATGAAGAAATTGAAACTCATTAATAACCACGTTGTACAAAAGAGGTATTTTGCTTGAAATCATAAAGTTAATAAATAACAGAATCAGTAGTCTATTTCTCTCCCGACACCTAGTCCAGTGCCTTGACCATGATGTTTTGCTGTCCTAAACTACTGTGGGAATTAATAGATATAAAATACTATGGAACCACAAAGTATTGTATTAATAATGTACCTTACAGTATTACTTAACATTAAGTAAATATTATTCAAAGTTGCTGTATTTGATCTTTCTAAAAATTAAATTATATCCTGAGAACTTAAAGGCCACAGTAGCAATCTGGTAGATGATCTTAAACCAATAGTTTAAAAATAATTTTACAAAATATAGAAATACATTATATGTTATCTTGGAAACAAGACAGATTAACATCCAGTCACACTTTCTTAATGGACCGACGTGTGTGTGCACATAAGTAAGTATATGCTGTGTGTATATGAAAAAGACTGCAAAATTTGCCCCTGTGTATTGACACTATATATTGCCAATAGTCAAAAAGGTGATGTTTTAGAATAAAAAATGGATTTTGTTAATTTACTTTTGTGGGGATGATTTATTGTTGGATGACATAACCGTGGGCAAACCGATACTTTAATGTATGGTTGCTGGAGTTGTGAATTGGTTCGAACACTCTATCATTCCAGGTCTCTGCAGCATCAGAATTTATCACTTTCCCATTATTCTAGACTAATCCATAATACACACTTATATATGTATGTATACATACATATATCTGTGTATTTACATATATATAGTATCTACTTTTAATCTATTCATTTTGCATATGCATAACTTTACATGAATAAGATACATAGAAAAGAATAAATGCCTCATAATTTCATTGCTTAAGTACAAATATGAAACGAGGGAAGATTATAGATAAAAGGGCCAATTCAGGAAATTAGTAGAATTCAAAAAGTATATTTCCCAGATGAATTTCCCAGCTACTATATAAGTTGCTACTGTACTATAGAGTTCTGCAGGGCTCAGGTATCTTTGATACTAATGCTATTAAAAAAAAAAAAAAACTATGGAAAAAGGAAATGTTAAACTTTTCACCACCCCTGGTGATTTGCTGAACTTCTTGACTTCACTTAAAAGAGAAAGCAGGTGCTAAGGTATGCAATGTCAAAGTTGTGAAGGTTGCTAGCAAAACTTGAAAATGAGAAACCTGTTTTGGCTGCATGTGCTGAATGAAACAAGCAAATATAATCACATTGCTCTTATGTAAGCTCCCCCTTTCCCAAGTCCCAAATGGCTGGTCTACTACATATAAATAGTTCCCCCCACCACCGATACTACCCTTTGGTCATTCACAACCAACAGGTGAATTTAATGAAAAGTTTAGATCTTGGATCTTCTGACTTAAAACCAAGCTAAGGATCTAATCACCGCTGAAAGTATTCACATTCTGTCTCTGTTTACTATTTCTGTGACCTTAAATTTCCTAAGTCTGTTTTTTCATTTATAAAATGAGGGTCTTGGACTGTACTATATACTGTTAAAGCCCTTTGTCAATTGCTGAGGAACATACGGAGATAAAGAAATACTTACCTGCCCTCATGCAGTCTACGGTCTAACAAAGGGAAAGACAATATCTCATAATATAAGACAAAAATACCACATGGAATGCATAATAGATGTACATGGTAATGATTTGAAAAAAACAATAAAACCCTCTAATTTGTAATTGTACAGGGACCACCAATTCAGTTAACACAAAGCACTGGGGAATCATGAAAGGCAAATCATTTACAGACATGGCTAATCTGGTTTGTGTCCAAATTGAAGCTACGCTCTATATCCCATTTCCAATTCCCTGAACCATATAGTTTATAGCTAAGTAACAGTTATTGAGTTCTGGGGCAACACATAATAGCTCCTACTTTACCTTATTTCATGTGTCTGTTTCTTTTTTTTTTCTTTCTTTTTTTTTTAGGGAAATGATGACCATCATTTCTACTAACATATTTGAAATCATATGAAGTATCTAAGGGTAGTCATCGCCTTGGAAAAGTTACTGAGTGTAGACTTTGGAACGTATTTGAGAATGAGGCAGGGACAATTTTGCATATCAAATTTTGATTAGATTTTGTACCTTCTCAAATTATCATTACTCAAGTATTTTGGAGTATGCAAAGCCCTGAATAAGCACTGCTGAAATAATTTTAA